>JAHQIW010004200.1:0-179144 GCA_019055375.1 Parelaphostrongylus tenuis | reverse complement strand
TAATAGTGCCACTATGTTCTCCGTATTAAAGGATCACTTATGCTGTGAAAAGTCGATATGTTGTTGGAAGTACTTCCTCGGTTCTACATAGGCAGAAAGACTAAATGCTTACGACATTCAGTGTGGTTAGCTGGAGTCTCAGGGTGTAATCAATAAACGTGGGCGCGGGAAGACTCTTGAAGCCTTCATAAAAAAAAAACTAGAATTTTAAAATTGAAGCATATGAACATGGATAATAGACAAGGGTGTCAAGTTAAAATTTTTCTACTTGCTCGAGTAGGTTATTTTTTCATAATATGGCTATTTGCACACCGGTAACGATCTCCTGCATTAGTTAGTTTGAGGGTTTCATGAATTACTTTACTACGAAATTAAGAAGAATCAACACACTGATATATTTGCTATAGACACCCGTTTTCTAAAGATGTTAACATGCTGGGGAAAGGCTGTTCACGTGTTTGGAATACGTAAGCCATCGAGCGTTTGCTGAACTAGGGAGAAGCGACAACCTCTCGCAAGTTTTCCTTTTGTAACGAAGGACAATCGTTAAAAATTTCAGCACTTTGAAGCGGTTTTAGGAAAGTCAAATTTCATCAATATCGTACAGGTATGAGAGGATAAACAACCTTTCTCATTCTTGGTGATAATGTGCTAAATATTTATACTACAAGAGGATTGAAAACAAATACTGACAGAGGTGAGGTGACTGGTGTTAGTGGAGGCTTCGCTATACCCGTCCGGGCGTAGTTCCGGATTCTAGATCTGTCGACGTATCCTCGGGCACATTGCATCGCGTAGCCCTTGGCCTCAGCATGCAGATTGCATTCGAGAGCACTGTTCAATTGCGGTCCGCGACGACTCACTAACCATTACCTATGAAACATGAAGAGAATTTCGATCCATCAGGCACAGACAATCTGTCTCGTATTATTTTTTTCAGTACCTGAAGGTCACTCACTATGATCTAAATACCCATACAGATTTGCACCGTTTATGTTTTGAATAGACCGAGTATTGGCCCTAAAATCAATTAAAATGCTTTCTTCCAGACAGAAGACAATTAACGCAGTATTCCATTACTCTCTCAAACGTTCTCTCGTTCCCAAATTAGATTTCAATCAAAACTCACTCTACACCACAGCTCGGCCTTTCGTTTCATCCTGGTATTGATACAACGTAACCTTGAATACACGAACACTGATACTTATTGGCCAAGTCAGAGCTGTAGCGGTTTCGCCAGCTGCTGAACTGCAGTCTTATTTGACGGACACACCTTTTTTTTTCTATTTTTTTTTTTTTTTCCCCCCCTAAACAGGAGTATGGTTTTTTCGCGCTTCTCCAATTTTTTTCATCATAAATGTACATGTTATCGCTAGTAAACGAGCACGGTGATATTTTCGTGTTTTCTCTATACTTCAATAGTAAACATAAAAATACTAGTAGATTTCAAATCCTGGGATTTTTTGTGGAGCATCGCGATTACCCTGAGTAGACCTGACCGGTTCAGTCGAGTTTTAGACTTTGTCTTGATTGTTTTATCCCGTATGAATTATTTACTAGGGGGAAAACACACATCCTGTTCCTCACTTAGTATGACAGTAACAACCGGATGCGACTTCCCTTGTCAGAGGTTACCGCGAGTAGGCTTCTGGGCGCACCGTTCACACCGTGCGTAAATAGCAGAGGCTTCGGACGCATGGTGGCGTTAGCAACTTTCCCGGCTATGGGTGTGTACAAAGTTCCGGTGCACCTGACCCATCATTTCACACAGATTGTCCGGTGACGATGGCGCGCGAGCGAGATAGCGAGTTTTATGGTGCCACACGGGCCGAAAATTGACGGTCGACAAATGAACCACTTTTGCTTTGTTGACGATATCGTCCTCACAGCACCAAGCATCAGCCAAGCCGAACGAATGTTGACGGATTTCGACAACGCCTAAGAAAAAATTGGCTTTCAACTAAATCTAACGAAAACGATGTTTATGAGGAACGGATGGGTTTTTGAATGCTCCATTCACGCTCAACGAAACGAACATCTTAAAATATTTAATCTGCCTTCCACCTCCATCAAGCCAAGTGTACTACGTTACTTACATTGTGATGACTGCACACATACTGGTTTACCTTATTTTCATGTATTAAAGAAAACCAGCACAAACCCAAATACATAAACATTTTTAGTTTCTTGCAAAAATGATTAGAACATGCTGAAAGATACACAAGAAAAAATCATACACGTTTAGCTCATCATATCAAACACATTTCGTTTCCTATGGAGTCTTTGAAAATAGTTATCTAATAACTTGTTTCACTAAATTTGCGGTAATAAGGATTTTTCAAGGTTGACTAGACCGACAAACCTCTCCGCGTGCTAACACTTGATTTTTTTGAGCTTTTTAGAGAATCGCGATATAGTGGGTAATATTACATCCGCGATCACCAGAATCATGCACACAATCATTGCTATGAAAAGACTTGTGAGTCGAATATCGTCTGGAGCATCACTAAAATGAAGTCATATTAGAGTCGCCTTTCGACTGAGGAAGGGAAAAAGTGAGCTGCTCTGATTCCACTTCCGTCTTAATCTAATGTGTCACTGTGTGAATAAGCGAAACACCTGTAAACTTTCCATTCTCTCTTTTTGGTTTTTGAAGCGATATCGCACAACCTTTCTCCCAAATGTGAGTAGCATGTGACTCACATGAGACGGCATGTGCTAGCCTTATCTTGATGAATGTCTTCCAAACTTTAGGACTTTAAGTCGAAACAAGACAAAAACGTTTCAAATCGCATAGTGGTGGTGCGAGTTCTATTAATAGCATTGTTAGAGGTGACCCCGGTTATCATCAGTGGAAACATAGTTCACGTCATTTCATGGTATCGTGGCTGTTGGCACAATACTCAGATGGTATCGTGTATGACTTCGAACACCAATACAAAATTTAAAGTCAGTAGTTATATATTAAAATGTGCTTATGTACAAAGCGCATTTCAAAAAACCCTTTGCAACTTACAGGGTGGTGCGACTACTAAATGAATAACTTGAAGGTAACAACTAGACAAGTATATTGCTCATAAATTCTTTAGAACTACAGACTCCAAATTGCTCAAAGTTTGCGGATAAAATTTGCAACGAAAATAAACTGGAAGTTTTCTTTTTATTAAAATAATTGGAAGCCTTTATCATCATAGAATATGTGAGCATATGTCATTAAACATAAGGGTTATAAACTCACAACTCACATAACACAATTTTGAACAACCATTTCGGTTAGATCGTCACAATTGAATGAAATCTAATACCAATAACTTGATCATCATCTTTTTAGTGGCCTTGTAAAAGCAACAGAATGATTCTCCCATAGAATTCCCCAAGACCGACCTCAGCATGCTTCAATATAATTCCTGATTTTCTTCTTTAAGCCAAACACGAGCTGATACATTAAACTTTATTTGATAGCTGACGTTTCCGCAGTTCGATTTCTTCAGATAAAAAACACATATAAAAGCGGTGAGTGTGTTGAGAGTTGATTTTGTGCTTGATGCGAATGAAATCTAAGTTTGGTGATTTTTTCCAAAAAACTAATGGAAGTGTTTGACTGATTGGATTGAGGACAATTAGACCTTTCCAGGCTCTGGATAACTCGAACTGCCGAAACTTCAGCTGCGAAATAAAGTTTAATGTAACACCTCGTGTTTGGTTCAAAGAAGAAAATCAGGAATTATCTCTCTAGAATTTTTAGACAATCGGTAACTAACTGATAAGTCTTAGATATACGATAACTTACGAAAAACGTCTGTCAGTCTTTTATGCAAATCAAAAGTGAGTAGATAAAACTACAGTTGATCTGATATTTTCGTCAATTCTGAGTGGAAACTATTATTTGTTGCAAGGTGGTTATTTACCCTTTTTTTAGTCTTTAAAATGCATAAGTGCGTTTAGATATGATAAAGTGAAAATTCTAAGGGAGCCTGTACGTAGTTCATACTGCTCCTCTTCTGATGTGTAAGATAACGAAACGAAAATGGTTCAGTAAGCGAGAGTTTCGTGTAAGCGTTGATTCTAACATTCAACAACCTAACTCATTATCCCATGTCTTTTCTTCCTCGGGGTGTGAGATGAAACGCGGTGAGTCGCAAAGATTATCAAAAATGCTTATAGCCCACTTACTTGTATTTTTTTCTATCTTTAAGCAGAACTAATATTTCACTTCAAAAATTTCGTGACAGACATTTGAATTCATTATTGGAAGTGCTTTTCGTTCTGCTAACTTTCGTAAAGAGTGGCAACGATATATGAGCTGAGTTGTAGCTGAACTTCTGGAAAAAAATTTCCATTTTCTGTGCTCTATAAAATCTGTGTTTATGAGCAAGATCTCTGTATTTTTTCTACTGTTTGACTGGCAAAGACACTTTTCCGGGTGACGTCTGAGATTGCATGAAAGAACTCGAGCTTTCACTTATGCTATAAAAATTTAAGCATCACCATAGCTTCATTGCGTAGGTTAAATTTTCTGTCCAGAATACTACTATAAGATGGTCACCCTGTCAACATATATGTTTTATAGAGACGTTATCGAAACTACGGGCACTTTGAAATGAGCTAACTGTCCCAGTTAACATTTTGGCCAACGTTGTGGAATTTGGGAATTCTGCAAGTAATAGAAAACCATACCAATCTGACAATGGTCACTTCGTTATTCGCTTTATCAAGAAATGTTTCAAAACTTCAAAGTTGTATCATTTTTGGGAATTTTTTTCGTCATTTGGGCGGTTAGTTTACTATTTACAAGAAACCTTGCAGTCACAGAGACCACTACCGGTGTCGTACACCACCATGTGCGAAACGACATTCCACAAAGGCTACCGAACTTGTGTGCGGACGTAGAATGTTCGTGCACAACTGTATCAGTGTTCAAAGAAAACCTCAATGCATCGGTCTTAAGTTGCAGACAATCGAACCATCTTCATGGGTCGACCACAGCATAATTCGGTAGAATAAGCCTCACGACACATTCATATATCGGGCAATCACAATGAGGTGCGTTATATAGAATGAATTGCCTTTTCGGCTGCTCATTTTGTCTAATGAAGATATTTTCATTTTTTTTTTGCAGTCGTGCGATAGTATCCACTACATGTGCAGTGACGGGAGTCAACCGGAAGGAGTTCTAATGAGCTTTATGTGCTGAAAGACTACGTGTGGAGCATTGGTCGAGAGCTTTCTCGATGCAAATGTGTTCGATGGATCGATTCTACGCTTGAGACTCATCAAGGCCATAATAACTCTGGGTCGCTTAATTGGTGTCAGACTTGCCTGGAAAGATCAACGTTAGCTTGATATCAGTAGGCCACCTCAAATTATTGCAAAGGTCACTTAATGGATTCGTTAGCCTCGAACGATGTTAAATGAAAACGAAGGCATGGCACATCCCTCAGGGATTATCAACGTGCAGCTTTCGGTACTGAAATCTTTTAAGAAGAAAATCTACTTACTGAAACTGGCTTCCAACCTAATTTGGTTCGCGGGTGGCAGCCACTAAGATGTGCTATACACAGCTCAGAGTGAGGCAGAGAGAGGATTTGGAAGTACCATGAGCACGCACTACTTCGTATATATATTCAGTTCGCCCATTACCCATAGATCGGGTTCCAAATTTTCCTAACATCTCAATTTTCTAAAGTACATAATTCACATCATGCCGAGCCCACACTAACAAATTAGACAGTAAGAAGAAGTTAACGCTCAGATACGACCTAATTTTTGTGGCCCCGAGGTCCTCTGGACTGCTGTACAGTGACCTATGGTATATCGCTGATGTAACACTGCACTAGTGATACGGCAAACTGCAGAAGTCAAGCACGAGTAGTACAATAAAAAAAATTCAGATGCTCATAGACACGTAGTATCAAATAGTCTTAGAATAGGTCGTGCTTGGAAAGCAACTGCGGCATGTTGTGCTCCATGAAAATGTATTGTAACCGATGATAACGTTAAATTAGCAATAATTTGTATATATTCACATATTAGACTCAGTGTCGTTACTGCGAAACCGTTTAATTTTATCAGAGTCATACTTCATAAGGCGGAAAACCCATGATATCTACTAACGACACATCGAAGAAGAATTTTCTTAAAAGGATGATTGACAAGCGAGTGAATTCATCAGCTGATCAGACGGGAAATAAAAAAAATTACTCAGTATGCCGAGATTATCCGAATAGAAACTACTTCTCCAAGCTGAAGTACTCAAGAGTATTAAAATGTCCTCCTCTTTCTTTTGAGTTCATAAATTTACCCGCCATTGATTTGGGTGCGGATGTTTGAATATGTAAATTAGTTTTCTAAGAAGCACCGGTTTTTTCATCTCAATTTTGAATAAATCTTCGTGAAATGCTCTAGAATAAAAAAAAAACTCTGTGAATTTTCTCAGGAGTTTCGTTTAAGATAGCAGGATGCAGAGACTCGTAGAATCATTTGGGATATAACAAATAAATGGGTCCTACAGTGTGCCAGCGTAACGGCGATAAGTGCGCTACAGAGCTGATGCATTTTGTGTCAAAAGTCTCCTTTGATTTTATTAATAGAATGTTGGTATACTACTCTGTAGATTTCAGCGTTGAGAGCGCAAATCTTCTGTGCTTTTAATGGTCCAGGACCTCATTTATATTCGTACCTATTACCCTACAGATTTCCTCCTTTCTTGTTTAGTAACCATTTCCTCTTCTTCGGTCGTTTCAAGTGCCCTTTTTTGTAACTCCGTAACTATGCTGTTTTTTTATAAGCGGTGTTTTTCAAGGCCTCGCTCAAATTTTATTACACCTTGGATGCATATTCTAGACCTTTCATGAGGTCCGCTATAACGCCTTCAGTGCTACACGCACGTTTCGGCCTTCTGGCCTCAGCACTAGCACCCAACCTTCCGGTTCAGCCAGTCCCCTGTACGAGACTATACTCCTACGTGTTAAGAATATCAATGCCGAATAATGCAAGGCTCAGTGTTCTCAGGGCGTGCAAAATTTCGAGCGGGGCCTCAAAAAACAACCGAATATCAAGGCATTATTCGTTTAATAGCCATGAGCAATCGACACTCAATCACTGCAATTTCAGGTGATCTTATCACCAGAAATGTAGTGATTTGCTATCATAACAGTGTACTGTGACTTTTGTCTCTGTGAACAGTGTAACTATTTCCGCGTCAATTCCTATATATGTAGGGGTATTTTGCCTTACAGGAGATCAGCTGAAAAGAAAGGCACTGTGTTACTGACGAGGCCAGAAGGCTGAAACATGCATTCAGCACTATGAGTGCCATAAAAGACCTCATGAAAAGCTTAACTTATGCTGTCAGAATCTTTGTATATCCATAGAAAGCTTTTTTCCATTAATGAATTAACCTGGCATTAATGCTTTGTAGCAAAGTATTCGGCTCATAGTTTCAAAAATTACTAGCTCTTCCTTAAGTGATTGTATTCAACCAGTTATGTAATCAAGGTAAGCTGTGTGTCATGTGAAGCATTACTACTAATCTGATCATACGTATGATAGTCAGAAATTGCAAATGTAGTAAATGGAATACAGGATATTTACACCGCATCAATAGAAGAATCTATCTCGCTGGTCTTTGCCGATATTAATGTAAGCAGATATATGTGCGATTAGAATAGATTTTCAGTTTTCTTAAAATATGTTTCCGTCAACGAGAGCTTGAAAAAAATGCGAAGCAATCAGCTTCAATTATCTTTCTTCATGTGCTTTCCTTTTAATATAAGCAACAAATTTCACCCTGTGAATGACAGTGTGTGATATCATCATTGTGACCACACTGTGGTAAATTTGCTTATTTTATCGCTGAGTGTGCTCATTTTCGTCGTGAGTCACATTCTCGTCTAAACGCTAGTCAGTATTCAATTCGTTAAGTGTAGAACACATATACAGTAAAGGCAATGTAGTGAGCAGGATCCGTCATGTTATTCACTATGCTGATATAAAAAACGACATTATGGAATTTTTATCAAGACGGCATCACCAGCAAAGCTAAAATATTTCTTGCATTTAGAACGCTGGAGATGACAGTCGAGTCGTAGGGGTCTTAGGATCTGCGTCCATGGTGGACTACAGCGCTCGTGAAGGCGCTCGTGTCGCAGGGGCTGTCGACTGCACCCAGGGTAGACGTTAATATGGAATAAAGACGCATTCACACACCAGCGCTATATACATGCAAAGTATACCATAGTAAAAGGTTACATTTCACTCTTGTTTCTATTTACCTGTTAAGGAGAACATCAACATTGAGTGCAGTTCCGCGAACTTCACCATTTCCTGTACCACTGTTGTCATCATGCTGAGTTTCCTGCTATGCTCGACCCTGCGCAGTCATTTTAAACTCTTTGAGATCGAATCAAACCCTCAACATAGGACAGTAAAGGCAGAGTAGTTTCCTGTTACGCGGACTACAATAGCGGACAAGCACACTTAAGCATATCCTACAAATTGCATGTGGTTCTCACCTTTTCTTCTTTGAATGGGGTTAGACGCTGAATTGTTAATAATTTCATCAAATACCTACGACTTTTGTTCTCGAAGCCAGTATGAGGCAGGAATTCTAAAGTTGATCAGCTAGTGCTGAGTAGCTGATAATGCTATTTCTCATAAGAGCCACTGATGTGGCCCTAGTTCAACGAATCACTACTTGGACTGGTTTAGTTTGCAATAGTCTATGGCTTAAAGTGGCCCTCTGAGTTTTTGTCGGTAGAACTCAGCTCGCCCACCATTTAATGTGGATTACATCACAGTCGGGTTTGAAGTTGCAACCGCTATGTGTTGACACAACACGAAACATGACAAGAGGGCATTCGAAAAAATTGTCGTTAAGCTGACCTAACCATTCACTTTCAGTAGGCTTGGCTGTTGCTCAATGATATTGAACACAAATCATCAGTGCACCATATTTTTTCTGGATCCTAATGCCTGCATGCAGTGCTGAACAAAACAATCATCAAAAAGAAACTGCGATTGAGCATCGTAGGGGCTAGGAAAATCTATGGATTACAGTTAATTTCTAGGTGACACATGGACTTACTTGATGACGGATGAATGAACGTTAGCAGCTCAAATTTTCATGACTTCTAGGATAACATACTGTTGCGGCTACGACGAGCAGTTTTGTAAGACACGCAAAATTACCTTGTTTTCTTTAAAGCTCAGATTACATTGTGGCAGGAGGTGCTCCTGTGAGTTCGTGCTATTATGCACTAAACCCTAACGCTCCCGACCTTGCTCTCGACCCAATGGAGTGCATGCACTGAAATTTCACGGACTTGCTATAATAGAGCTAGATTATACAGAAACCTTATGAAGTGTTCTACAGAAAGAAATGCTATTAGAATGGCCGCTCAATCAAAGAATACTGTATTCGACTTTATATTTCACGCATTGTTTTCAAGATCGCTTGTAACGAGTTATAGGCAAACGATTCCCAAGTGCGGAAGATATTCTGCCTATAGAATACTGAATCCAATGTCAAATGAACTGTTACGTTGCTTTATTTCTGTTTCTTTATGTCCTACATCACAAGAACTTTTTTTAACTCAGGTGCTTACTTGCATTGCGTTCTACCCTGTACACCTCGTGTCCACGCGCTAGTTGTTCTACCTCCACAACTGCAGCACTATTCAAATGCACTCGTAATAGCCTAAAATTAAAATATCTCAGCTTGCTCAGAACGTGAAATAAGATTAATCGATCGATATCAAGAAATCTACACTATTGGTTATCAGGCAAGCTCAGTTATGAAGGACTTAGCCAATAAGGTTAAAGAGTAAGGCGTTGGCAATTAGTGAATCCCTCAGAGACGCGTGTACAACTTTATCAAACATAGTTGTAGGTAATTTAATGCTTATTTGGAACCTACAATGAATTGTTAAGGCTTTCCAAAGTGAGCTTCCAATTTTTTATCGCCTTAAATCAGTTGCGCATGAACTTATCAATACAGAAGGTATGGAAGGACACGAATGAGCAGGGACACTAGGAATTAAGCAGAATTAGAACTAACTGAGAAAGAGGATAATTTGGAAAGAAAAGTACGAAAATATGACTACATAGAAAAGTTAGTGCTATTGAAAATAGTCATTCCAAAGCCTTCATGGAAGCAAATTTATAATTATTGTTCAGCCGAAGAAGTCGTTTCTTCATTCCCTGCCGGATAACCGCAAGAGAACCGCGTATGATAGAAATTTTTCTGATTTCAAAGCTAGGGGCTTCCTGTGTGCAGTTTCATACTGCGTTAACGGGTAGAGGCAACCTTTTTTATGAGTTGTATGTCTCATCTGCGGCCATCAAACTTGTTTCAATGATATTCTGCCGCCGTTATCTGTACGTGTCTTTCAACATATCGACTAATCAATTATCAACTGAGCGAGTGTGGTGAAGTGGTTAGAGGAGCTATGCGACAGGCATAACTGATCGGTGAATAGTAAATGGTTCGATCGCCAGCTCAAGGCTATCGACACTTTTTGGTTTCGGTAATTTGGTGTCAGACATGTCTGTAAGGATCGCAGGACTGAATTGATACATCGATAGCCCAGGACAAGTCGTAGAAGCCAGATATGCATTGAGTCATTTCGAAAAGAGCTAAAATTGAAGAAGAGTGCACGATTACCCCTCAAGGTTTAATCAACGTTAAGAACCTTTTATTCTTTATATCCGTCAAGAAAACTCTTCAGCCTTATGGTTGCAGAGTACAATTTGGTGCTTTATTGAAACAGAGTGGTGAAAAGAAGCTGAGGCTGAGCCATGCAGGAACACGGATCAGTCAGCGAAACACTTAATTTTCTGTTTTCCCTGACAGCTTAGTAATGAGAAGAAAGAACAGAAACTCCAAGACGGCAGGCAGTTTTAGCGAACCATAAAAGTTAATCAAATTATCCAAAATAAAAAGTCCACTATCGATGCGGAATTAGCAACGCCGCATTACGATAATCAAGAAAAGCAATGTAAACTTCTGGTAAAACAGTTGAATCACTGAACGACCGTTAGAACAATAGAAAGAAAACGTGTGGGCTCTCTTAGAAATTTCAACTCCTCGAAAGATTAACTTCAGGGTTTCCCTCCAAGTTCTTCTCAGCAGGACGAAATCATGTCACAGTTTTCTATCGGGTTACATGTGCAGCTGTGTTCGGGCCACGGCAGGAGTACGTATTGACCAAATAGGTGAGATGATTGCAAGAGGGTCTTGTGAAACCCAGCTGATTATTCACTCCTAATGAGCTTCCTGAATGTTGAGAGAATTCAGCATAGATCGATTAGAAACAATTCATAATCACTTGACTTAGATGGCTGCATAGGATGCTGATGGAAACGGACGTTGGTTGGAGTTGCTAAAGTGAAGAATTGTAATTACGAGAATACACGATGTTGCATCTGTGGTTGGTTAATATCATATGCAGGAACGAAGTTATCTTGGCTGATTTCGCAACTTCGGGGTGGTGTATCAATTCGGCAATGGAGAGTAGTTTTACAAAAGAATTACCTTTCCTGTTGTGCCCAATTCGCAGGGCTGGCGGCGGCTTCTTCAAATTATGGCATCCGTCCGCATCCACAACGGACGTTTCCTGCCGTGCCTGCGGTAGTATAAACAGTATGCGCTGGAAATGTATAGGTTTGCTTCAGAAAAGCAAGTAAAGTACAAATCCTCTGAATAAACCTATGTAAAAAAATTCCTTCCGAAGTGATCTTTAATTAACGTACATTGCATGAAGTTATCAGACAAAGTTAGTTATTTTCACATGCCCATTTCAAACATTGCTATAATAAAATTAATAGTATATTTCCAATTACAAAAGTTATCTGCGACTAGGAATACTATTTTGATGCTGAAATAAACAAAGCTATTCTTGATCCCTAAGATAAATCCAAAAAACTTCCTTTCTCGAATACTTACTTGCACTCTATAGAACCTTCGGCACTTCTCCTCCATTCGGGCGTAATCTTTGCCCCACAATTGCTGCACTCCTTTTCTTCGGTCTTAGAAGATTAAAATATGAATGATCCACTTAGGCTACTCAGAAATTTAAGTATTAACTGCGTCCAGACCTTCATGACTAGTAGCTGAGCATTTTCGCAAACTATTTCGAGCAGATCTATCAAGATTGGTGAATTATGGACGTGCAATTATTGGGAAATTTTCACAATTTTGACATTGAACGTTTTGTTAAATTTAATTTTCGGAGTCTGGATACAATGTATAGTATAGCCATGAGGTTGCTGTGATGAAATTAGAAGTTAAAGCCTTATGTTTCGTGTCATAGAAAAGAATGGCCACTATAGCCTTTGGAGACAAGCGCGCGTTCACGATCATCGTGAGCCCCCACTCTTTCTTCCTCTCGTGTCTCAACCTATTTGGTGGCCGCCAGCGCTATTGTCGTTAAATAATCGAAAATTTCCTCTGCATGCCAGCCAAACGCGAAGTTGTTATGATACGATTTATTTGATAAGCTGGCATTCCCGCGGATTTACCTTCCTCAAAGCCTCTAAGGGTCAGATTGCCCACAACCGCGCAGCCGAGCAGCCTACTACTTCAACAAACAAAATCATCAGACCTAGATTCCAATCGGTATAGGCACATAACGAATATTCGGTATAATCACCGCTTCTTGTGAGTCTCCCACAAAGTTGTCCACGTACAGAACCACTGATCAAATAGACTGCGAATGAACTTTAAATTGAACTGCACTTCAAATTAACTGCTCTATGTGCTGTGAATATCATCTGTAATGACGAGACATTCGTCCCTGCAGTATATGTTTGGATCTATTGCGCATATCCAAAATGCTTCTGTATTCCATGCAGTAAGGTTGAATGTTTTGTACGAGGACGATTACTTCTATTACAAAATCAGCATCTTTATGTTAATGCCTCCTATGCTAGTCTAGTGGAGTGTGCACGGCTAAAGATGACACTTGTCATCTAGGTGTTCTTCCGTACTAACAAAAAAAAGCCTATCTCTTCTTCCAATGTACTTGTGACCTCATATTTCATAAGTAGGTAGAAAACTTCACTGGTACTATTTTTTGACACTTTTTGAAACCTCTCTCAAGATTCGTTATAGTCTGATAGCATATTCTGAGCCTCTTAGAGGTTTGGTATAGCACTTCTAGTGTTAGGCGCACGTTTGGGCTTTAAAGTAAACTCCATTAGTAACATGATGCCTTTCGGTCCAACCGAGCTCCTACAATCAAAGGTAACTGCGCCCAACATCTTACATTGCTCGTCAAGTGAAGAGATCACTTCATATTGTAGTGAAATACAGTCACTTGCTCGATCATTGGTAAAACGCAAATAGCAACACCTCTCTTTTCAATATGCCAGATAATCGTTTTGAGCCATGCATGTGGTCTGTTATGCAGTCCGATCCAGGTATTTCGATCGTGGAAGTCTCAACAGTCTGGCGGTACCTTTCGTATTCTGCCAATCATCTCGGTGTGTTCTAGTCTCCCATACTATGAGTAGGCAACGACTAACATTCCACGCGATTCATCAAGTGAGGTTATCACTGATGGAAAGTGTTGTACACTGGTTTGCTCTTGGCTGGTTTCGTCAAATATATCATACCTTTCAATTTGGATGCTTTTTTAAGACCCACGATTGAAAAGAGAGTAAGAGTATTGCTACCTGCGATTTACCAATTATCAGGCAGTCGACCGCTTATCACTGCAATGTTGGGTGATCTTTTCACTTGGCGTGCAGTGTAACGTGCTCTGCATTGATACCCTTAGTTTTAGAGGCTTGTCTGAACTGAGGCATCATGCTACTAATGAGATTTGCTGGAAAAACGAAACATACATGTAGCACTAAAATTGCCTAAGAACCCCTTCGAAAGGCTCAAAATATGCTATAAGATTATATTTTTGTACTCATGCAATCACCGCCGTTATCGTAAGGGCATATCATGCATACTTGCGCTGTTCATAGGCGATAATACAAGCGGTTGCGAAAAGTCGGCTATTCGAAATGTACTATGAAGTTTCAACATTTCAAAAAGCGTTTAACAGCTCACCTTAATTCTTTTCAAAAAAGAAAAGCAGGATAAACGGGACTTTGCCTTTGCTAAAATATTATTTCGCGACACGAAGTTTTCCTTGAACCAAAATCAGAAGTTACATTTTGGTCACAATCGGAAGTATGTATTTGTAGAGCGGATTTTAGGGGTTCTAATTGTTTCTCTGTTCCCGTGCACACGCTGAATGCGATTTGATACATATTGCTTACGATTGCTCTTTCCGCGTGTATAAGGTGAGAAAATAGGTTATAAACCACTATGTTTTTGAAACTTCAACGACATCACTTGAAAATGTAGCCGTTTTTGGACAGCTTAATTTTACTTTCAGAAATGCAAGCCAGTTTTTTTTTTCGGTACTTCACGGGTAAACGTTATGCACCCTGATTGTTTGTCCAACTATTCGAAACATTTAGCCATATGCTGTCATGCGAAATAAACGATTAGACAACCATCGCTATATCTGAAGCAGAATAATGAACCAAGGACTATTACCGAAGCCTCCACTTTAGACAAGAAACCAAAAGCAAGAGCAGGCGAAAGCTGCTGTCTTATTGCAAACCATCTTTTTTGTGCATAACGTACCCTGTTCATTAAAAAACTGAGCAGCTCAAGCACTTGTTGCGAAGAGCCACCGGTTGCTGGGTCGGCAAGGCGCACAGGGTCATCGCTTGTCGGTGTTTCAAAAAGAGATTTGGAATGGCTTGCAATGTCACTCTTCCAGTTGGTATGAAGTGCGATAAGGTCAGAAAATTCCATAGCGGATGCACTGTTGGGAGACGCGTTGAGTAGACGGTCTACAAATATTTGAGAGTACGTAAGATGGACTGAAATGTGTTTCAGCAACTGGGATGTTATCAGGGTAGAAACCATGCTATTCTCTCAGTAGATATTTCTACGCTTCTGATGATGGATCTATTCTCAAATGTTGATGGATTAGTAGACAAAAGATCATGACTAGATGCCGACTTTTAGGTTTCTACGAGTGTGTATAAGACAAGACATATGATTTAAGCTTTGAGCGAGAAGTGATGAATGGTATTAAATCTGCAGCCTTTGGCGCTCCAATCCATTTGTTGTTCAAACTGAGAGCTGACTTCTGAAATCGTTTTTGCAAAGAGGTCACTGAATGAAACATTCTTAATTCTTCTTTGCCGTTTCAATATCTAAGTGAGGAGTTGTCAAAAAACACTTCATCCTTATCACAAGCAGGCTATCTAATGTTTTTAGCCTTATTAACTCCGGAAGTTCTCACTTTCCACACTGGCGGTCACGCTTTGTTCCATATTCAAGAACTTAATTGAACAGATCTGTGTGCTTTGAATGAGAGTAGAATTTAGAATCTCGATGCTGAATTCGAAGCCACTTTCAATGTAGCATCCTGAGATAATTTTGGAGAAAAGTCTCAATCATTCTGCCGTTTAGGGGTGGAGAAAAGTTTCGCTTGTCCTGCCGACCTCTTATAACGAATAAGTGCAGCTGTCAAGCTTTGTTTCCAAAGGGATAGCCTAGCAAACACGGCAATATAATTGAATTCTCGCCAGGAACTCTGATGGCGCCAACTAGTTCACATCCGCTTATATGACCTCTATTTATAATACAAGAGTGCATTATATACCCTAACGATAAAGGCTGTATTAAGTGATTATGAGTGCAGTTTACGTAACTCCTGTACAACGTGTAAGCGGCAAGCGTAATATTAAACCACACATCCCACTAGACTCTAGTAGGAGACAGAAGTATGACGGGGTTGATTTTGAAGTAGATGTCACCATTCTCGTACAGGAACATAGGACCTCGGAGCGCAAGATTTTGGAAGCGCTCTGAATTTACACCATCACTGCAGCATGAAGCACAGAGGCGAATGCCTCGTAATCACACGTGATATAGCACAGTATATGAGACTGTTATTTCCAAATGGGAGATGCATTCGTAGTCTATATGTTTGATGCGCAATAAGTCGACACTTGAGCGGCAGACTTATAAAAAACGGTGAGGCTGTTAGGAAATTGTTTTGTGCTTCATGAAGTTGAAAGCGAGCCTCCTGCAGTAATTATTTTTGTTGCAGTGCTGGAGGTGTTTGGATAATTCAGATGTGAGCAATATGATCTTTCCTGGCACTGAAAATGGCCAAACTATAGTTTGAATAGATCGTAGTATACCCACCTGGCTCCTGGCATGTAAGGAAAAACTGTGAAATATTACAGAATACCAAGGCTAGTAGAAAATCGGTCTTAGTAAATACCATCGATGAAATTTTTGCAGCTCACTATCAGCCCGCCATCTTTAAAATGTGACGTATAGATTTAACGTTTTGCTAACTTTATACTTTTCCTAGAAGCAACTTGAGGGTAGTCCTCAGTGGCGGAACTTCCACTGAATAGAGACGACGGCTTCGAATGCTCACACGTCGCAGAAATTAGTGGTTACCAAACTCAACTCGATTACTCGCTACTCTAAGCAATATCAAGAAAACGTTGGCCGCAATAAAAATTTACAACGACCCTGTGCAAGCTGTCTTGGTGAGTGTTTTTGATTTACAAAATGAAGATGCAAGACCGCCTTATGATGCCGCAGAGTCTCGCATCAGTTCATTGTTTACGCCATAATCACTTCATCCTCTAGCGCTTAAATTTGCGACTAAAATATTTTTTACCCGTTTCCTGAGCGTTGCACAAGGAAGTTCTTTTCACATTGTCAATATAAATGAGTTCTTGTGGCTCAGGTATGTGTGTAAACGTATCTTTATAGCAAGGTTCACGATGGCAGCTGATGCTCGGAAACTATGCAACTTTGATGACAGCTATTTGAAAAACGATCACGACGTGGCAGCTCAGAGTGGAATTTGTTTCGAGAATCCACAGGTGCAGTTTTTATCACCTCGACATTGGCCAATAATCCAGCAAGTTTGATTAAGTGAATTGCGTGTAAATTTGGCCTTTCTAGGCTCTAAAGAAGGCAAAACACCCGAAAGGTCAACTAGCTCTGGATTGAATAAATGTCGGTGTTAGTAGCCTCGTATTTGCTTATCAAGAAAATAGTGAATTATCTTATGTAATTTATATGTGTCGCAGTATATAGCGCCATTGGATAATCACGTGATATCCACATAACGGATGTTTTCGACGAGCTACTATGTCATCCAAGTTAAAAGACCATTCACAAAATTGTGACCCTTTAGACCTGCACGAAACGCGGAAAGTTGTGTACACACCTTAACGCTCCCACTGTTGATTATAGTCAGCAAATCATTCAGCCACACTGTTACACCCATTTACAAAGTCTCCTATCGTGTGTAAAAGTTCAAGCTGCTACCTTCCCATGATTCATATTCTCGCCTTGGCCAAACATTTTTGTCCGAGTGCTCAACACAGCAGTTGTCAAAGGGTTCAGTACCAAAGTATAGACCAAAATTAGATTAACATTTAGACGTAAGAACCCATCTGCGGGCATACCTACGCCAGTATCAACTTCACGTGAGTTAAGCATACTGCATACACTCAAGGGAATATAGAAGCAAAGGGTTTCTCAGGAAAAGGTGTGATGCTTTCTGGACTGAAGAAAGGCAGTGATGGTTATTTGTGCAAGATGTCACGTATGGAGTTTTTATGACGCCCACAGTCACTTAATGTGCACCACACTAATAAGTGATAGGAGTAATACAGATCTTTGCTCTCAAGATATATCATAACATTCACTTAGCGATTACGTGCTTCTTTTCTCATTCGCAAATCTCTACTTATCAAATCATCGATCCCAAATGATGGATAGGATCACTGACTCAGAGGCAGGGTGATGACCAGTTAGGCAGTACAGGAACAGACTAGACTTCGTTAAATTCCAAAGAAATTGTGAGAAATGCAAAACCGGCAAAATTTTGACAAAAGCATGCCTTTAAGAGACGCATTATTTTACCCAGAACGACCGCATCTAGAGTTGTTTACCATTTGCATTAAGTGGCACATTCGCTATCTTGATATATCGATCTTCCACTATCATTAACATAGATTCTCACAGATATAGCCATAATCAATCTGTGAATTTTAGTCAGCAGAAAAATAACTGTTATGCACGCGATAGGTGTGCACATCTTTTTGAAGTCATTCGCAGAGGAAGTTACACTAAAAGTGTAGTCTTTACTAACCTCTTATTCGCATCTGTTGCTACACAAGGCATTCGGTTTCATTGGATGCTGCTTGCATGAAGTTAAGAGGCTCACTGATGCTCAGATAAATGGCACGCATGACTCATATACGCATCCAAAGGATTTGCATTACATGACATTCAAGGTACAAATCATCCCTTTTTGGAAAATTAAATAGGTGACATAGCTCGAAACTGCACTTCAGTATAATTAAACAGTCTCAGCTAAATGAGTCCAGTCTGGACGAATAGAGCCTTCGCATCTACATGACTATTATAATCCAACTGTATGTATTTGATTTTACTTACCATTCTACGTGGTTTGTCGACCAATGCAGGTGGGTGAAGCTCTGCAGCACATTCTGTAGTCAACGCTGATAGCCAGTTTAACAAAGAGTTGTGATATCTGAAGCATGAGACTGTGCTAAGCCAAAACACTGTTCCAAATCTTTCACTGATGGATAATCCAGCTAGCTGTTCCGAAGTGAAGAATCCTACTCGACGGAAGTCGTCATATTATTTGCAACTGAGAGCACAGTTTTGAAGAAACATTTGTTTGTGGTACATGGCAATCAGGGCATAGAGGACAATGATAAAGTTCTCGGTGTGGACAATCCCTGAGAGGAGAACAACTCATTCAATTTCACCAGCCATCATTCTAGGCGATTACAAGCTTATGTTTGACTTATACAGTAGCTTCCATTATTTTAGCAATGTATCAAGCTGACGCTTCTATTCTCATAAGATCCTAAGACAATTTCTTGTTTGGAAAGAGATTAGGAGTTCCATGTGTTTGGAACATGTGATCAAACCAGAGTTACATGAATATAACAGGGCGCTTTGAACTACTGCGCTACATGCACCCTCCGCAAAGCAAACGACACTTAAGAATCTGTAGGCAGGCGAGACTAGAAAAACAGCAGCAATACCTCTTAATACGACACAAAAATTTTGGGAGTTTGATGTCAGGAGAGTGACGGTCATACAGAAAAAAACTTTGCTTGATCTCTATTACATACTAATTCCTATAACTTGAATATTAAGGCAACGCTTGAGTTGAGGACTGTGGATGAGTGGTTTGTCACCGTCTGATCTAGGTTTTCGTGTGCTGCTAGTCAAGCTGCATTAAATAAGAATAGTAATTGGTAAAACTCACGGATCTATGGAGGGTGTCATCTCATGGCCGTTAGCCATAGCGCTGTGAGCTGACTGAAATGAGATAATACTCATTCGCACCTTTATATAGAGCCATTTCACACATGTCAATAACAAAATATTTACAGTGGTTACATCTCTTAACACATATCATTTATTGTGTGCACTCTATGGTTTGCGCTTGTTGGACGAATTGCACCTATATTTCGTATACAGAACATTGACACTAAGACTTTTGCTCGAATTTTTTGAATTTTTTCAATAACAGGTCAAGCACAGATGTTGCGTTAGATGAAACCTGTGGGTTAGAAGCCGGACAGCATGTTATTGGCCTTTAAAAACGTGAAATCAAATGAACTACTGTCGTTCAAGTCGGCGGAAATCTTTAGACACTTGGGAAGATTTTTTCATATGACAGAGTAGTGAATGAATAAAGAGGCATTTCCAAAGTCGAGATGTTCACCGAGTAAGCGTCATCAGCGCGCTTCGATGCCATACATCTCTATCCGATATCAAACATTGCGTACATTATAGCTTAAATGAGCCACTTGAAAGTCACTGAATTGCGTCCCTCAATCTATTCTTTCCAGCCTATAAGTTTCTCTTTCTCTACTTCTTTCCTCTGGGAACTGAAAAGTGGAACGGATGACCCAAAAGCCTTATGAGCCCTTTTTTTTTGGAGCTCACAAAAAATATACATTGCAATGGCTACACATACACTTGAAGCTCCAATCAAACCTTTCAGGCAGATCGTACGCTATAGATCATAATGCTTACTGAATTTTCTTCATAATGCTTTTCATAATGTTTTGAATGCTGCCCTCATTACACGATTTGAGATCATACGATGTGCGAATTCCTTCCGGTATTCGATTCGATTCCTCACTTCTTCCATCCACGAACATTTGCGAACAATCCTCGTATAGGTTCTGTTGGTGCTTGAGGAGTTTAGTTCATCTTCACAAATGTTTATGCATAATGGCCCAGTCGAATATTTTCTGAATTTAGAATAGCTGTATCACGGCATTTCAAAATTTCTAACTCAGCTGGACACCGTTCCATGTGGAACACAGGAATTCTTTCCCGAACAATACTGGTAATATTTGCCCCTCGCCGGAGGAGTTGAAATTGTGATTTTGCAGGATTGACTGTACTCTAATAATTCTCCTTCATACGTGTATACCTTTCCATTCTCTGATGAAAGTTCCTTCCAGTTCTAAGGATCTCGTGACTGCTTATGATTATAGCTTAAGAACATCACAGAAAAGTCATCCCTACTTTCTGAGAAAAAGGATTAACTCGGCCACCAATATAATGAGCTCTCTTGAATTCATCACTTGCCACTCCTTACACAACAGAAACGTTTTAAGCCCATCGACGACTTCACTTGAATGCGAATCAAAGCTTAACTGCCAAGGTATAATATCGCGATATGCATGTTCTGTACATGCAGCACCACAACATTTCAACTCATTCGTCTCAGTCAACAATCCCCATCACTACACAACGTTTTCCTTTGTGAAAAACTTCATGAGTTATTAAAACTTGTCTGTTATGCGGCTGCAAATGAAGATTCAGCCCCAATCGTTCGGCAAAAGATTTTGAGAGAGTGTTTGTATTCATTCAAAAGCCCAAATCTTTAGCTACTGAGCTAGATGCTTCTTTTTTGGAAGATATTTTTATAACGCTGTAGCATCTAAAATATAATTATTCTTCACACCGGCCGTGTACTTCAACTAATATTCGTTGGAATCGCGAAAAGCATGTGAGCGTGTTCAGAAAATCTTGAAGTGTCATAGTCATACGTTTTATCTGAATTTCTTGCGTAGCAAAGAGAAAAATGTCCAATTAAATAACAAAAATTGCACTCCACATGCGCAAGGCGCCAGCGCCATCGATAGCTCGCCGTAAATAATTCATGGCCAGCATACCCTCACCCTTTCTCCTGAGCTCACAGTTTAGTCGAAAAACAGCGCTTGCATATGGAAATTTGATTTTATTCCTGCTACACTGCGAAGAAGCGGTGTTTCTGATATACGCATAACGTTAGTATCATTGAAACCCGCGCTATCGAACGGTTGCTTATAATTTTGAAAGCAATTTTGTCCTGCAAAAATATGCTTGCGTCAAACAGTATGCCTATGTGAATTTTTGGGGTGAGCAAAAATACGGCCTCAGACATGATTCGAACCAGCGTTCCATTCATACCACCGACGTGTGCTACCATCACAGAACTGAGGCACATTCGCAACACCACTTACTTTTCAACATTTCCATGTTCAAGGCTGGTGGCTGACTGGTAACATAGAGATGTTAGAATATGAGTGGTGGCACAAATGTGCCTCAGTGGTGTAATGTTCGCACTCGCGTCCTGTATGGATGAAGCGTGGGTTCCACTCCCACCTGGAGTCATATTTTTGCTCACCACTCAATTCGCTGAGGTACATGTGAAACATCATAACACTGCGAAAAAAAGGGAAAAAACACTGGAATTCTTAAAAACAATACAGTTTCTTTTTGCTGCAGTGTTACAAAATGCTTTTTTGAAAAATGAGCCACGCAGCGCGATAGTTAGAGACCTGAGATTATTTGAGAGTCAACAGTATTGTTAGCGTAAGAGATCTCTAGTTGCGACTATTCAAATGCCACTAAACAGTAAAGTTGACGAACATCACATAGGCGTCAAGATACACGTCACATCTCGTATCGTTCGTTTCGAGTGTTTTCTCAAGATCACGCTCAAACTTCAGTATGTCTGATAATAATTTTTTTTGAGTCATACATGTGGTCTGCTATGGGGAACTTATAGAGCCCAGTCCACGTGTTTTGGTTTTGACAGCCTCGTCAGTTGGGCAGTACTCTTTGTCTCAGCCAATTCTCTCGGGTGTTCCCATCCCCTTACATGAAGGCGCAGACGTATATTTACACGTGTCACCAGATGAAATAAATCACTAGATTGGCAGTGTTGTACACTCGACTGCTCTTGGCTGGTATTCATGAACTATCTCACCGATCGTTTTGAGCGTTTTCTTAAAACAACGTCAAAATTTTAATATATCTAATGAGAATTTTTCGGGATCCCCAAGAGGATTTGCTGAAACGAAGAGTACCGCTCGACTAACGAGGCTGTCAAAGTCGAAACACGCGTACTGGGCTATATAAGTTGCTCGTAACAGAACTCACGTTTAGCGCAAAATGATAATTATCAGATATATTTGAACTTGTCACATGCACTGAAAATAAGGCAAAGATAGTTCTCTAATGTAGTTACTAAAGGCTATAGGATTTTACAACTATATGAAAATCCTCAGGTCAGTGTAGTGTAGTAGTTAGAGTTTCCGTGTAAAGCACACGAGGTGTTTGATCCGTTCGCACGCCTTGAACACATCAGACTTTCCTTCCATCCCACAGTGATCACTAATTTCGCACCAGAACAGTCAGCTGATGGGACACATTGCTAGCTCATCGCAACTCATTCTATAGGCCAATGTCTTTCAGTAACTCCTAGCGTTGCCTGATAATGTCGAACGCGAGAAGTTTGTCCCAGATTTAACAACACCCGACTCTTTAACCTCTACCTTTCAGAGAAGTGGTGGAGTGATAATAACCTTAGTTTTCTTTTATTCTACTTCTGCATCGCAATGAAAACCATTCCCAGAAATTTTTTGGTGAACGGTGTGGTAGTTATTTCCTAAACAACCTGAGATTTTTTGAATGATCCGTCTTCATATAGACAGTATGGATCACAGCACTTCTAGGATTTGATTTCTGATAGAGTGCAGCATTGGCCAATCTGCCACTCTCATCCATTAGTCGATATAAATACTTTTACTAGTCATTGTGATTAAAGAATAATGCATAAACCTGCCGGCGTCAATTAATCCCCGAGGGATGCTCCATACAACCATCTTCCACTTTCAACTTGGTTTAACGAGACTGAATGCATATCTCGCCTTCACAATGATTCGCGGTGGCCTTTTGTATCGATGAGAGGTGCTTGTCCTCCCCGAGTAGTCTGCGACTACTCTGATACCGATTTACCGGACCATGGAGGAATGGATGAGTTGGTTAGCCATGGGCGCTTTGTCGAACCTTTACCTTGAATGCGGCGCACGGTACCTCTTGCTGCTGCGTCACATTCAGGTTGGAGCAAGTGAATATAATGGCAATAACTCTTTCGCTCGCATACTGTGCTACAACAGCTGTTGGATGAAGATTAATGTACCACCTCGTGTTTGGCTCAAAGAAAAAAATTGGGATTTATCGAAGTTATGTTTATAGTCTCCAGAAAATAAGAACTTTGCTGTAGTAAGACAAGAGCATTCTCTGAAAAATGTGTGCATAACAACTGTTTTCGCAGCAGCTAAATAAAATATGCTGTGATTTGAGATATGCCGACTTATGGTGAAAATGGCCTGAATTCTGTGAATGTGTTAGTAAAATGAAGGGAAATCCTTAAGTAGCATTCAAGCCAACGAGCAAATTCATGGATCATCGTGGATGATAGATGCGAGGAAACTAATCAAGTAAAAAAATGCTAAAGTTGTCACAAAATACGGAATCGGATCACATGATATACAAAAGTGATATTTAGGAAACCAGCTGCCATAGAATAAAAAAATTCGAGATTGGTCTTGATAAAGCACTCGAAATAAAGGTATAATATGATAAAAAAAAATACCAGCCAAAGAGCAATCGAGTGCGCAAACGCTCTGTGTTAGTGAAAATTTTGCTTGACATGGACTATAAAACGTTCGTCCTCGATAACTCTCTGCAAGGGTGCAGAGCTCCCGAGAAAACTGACTATGAAAATTTCGAAAGATATCGGGTTCTGCCCCACTGAAGAGTCTGTAGGGAAGAAACACGTGTATCGGGCTGTATAAGAGCCCTTACCAGATCACATGGCAAGTTGGCTCAAATAATAATGAAAGGATCTGTCATAGAATAGTTAATAATTTTTTACATCATAGAGCTTGCATGAGGTTGGTATAAAGTCTTTGTAAGACTAACGTCTCGGATTTCGTCCTCTTTGAAGCAGTGATAAACCGAATCGCGGAAACGTTAGCTAGTTAAAGTTTCTACGCTTTCCTCAAAACGCCCGATTTTTTTGTAACGGAGTGTTTAACACCTAATTCCTTTCAGTGCTCAGTATGACGCATCGGGTAACACACAGGTCACTACGGTAGCTTTTTTTGCAGCACAGCCTCGTTCTCGTGCAAAATAATTTCCTTGAGTCGGATTTTCACCGCGATTAGGTATAATTTCTGCATCTTCCAACCTATTTCTGCTCCACGTTGATCGATATATCTCCTACAATTTTTACATGAAGCTCTTATGTGTGAAATTACTCGACTATGTAACCATAAGGGTCAACATGTAGTGAAGTTGCTAAGTTGTTCA
Source organism: Parelaphostrongylus tenuis (assembly GCA_019055375.1). Taxonomy (NCBI): domain Eukaryota; kingdom Metazoa; phylum Nematoda; class Chromadorea; order Rhabditida; family Metastrongylidae; genus Parelaphostrongylus; species Parelaphostrongylus tenuis. The sequence goes on along the minus strand of JAHQIW010004200.1, from coordinate 154,387 downwards.
TGAAACACTATGGCGTGCAATGTGTTTTGACATCCTCCGATTACAAACAACGCTAAAAATGGAGCAATGAGCTGATAAAGCCTTCTATACAGTGAATTATATTTCTAACCCCAAAGTAAACATTACAAAATCTTTTGCAGAATTTATACAACTTCATCAAATGCTGACAGCGTATCACTGGACAGAGGAGGACATTTTTTTCCAGACAAGATAGCTGCATGCCCACAATTGATTTGGAAGGCTCGGCGAAAGAACACAGAGCATGCATGAGATAGAAGAAGTGTGAAGATATCTTTAAAATATAGAAAAAAGTCGGATACATATAGCAAAATACACCACAAAATGGAGCGAGACTGCATAAAAGCTGTCGGAATGACCGATGTGATGTGGACAGGTGTTACAGTGAACAGCTAAATATTTAACTTCCGTCCACTCAGCAACAAAAGCGGAGTTAGATGCCGTTGCAAAAATGTTAAAGATAGTATTTTTTGTAGTGATATCAGGTACGAAAAGTGACTCAGCTCCTCTCTGAATTACTGAATTATAAGTCAGTCTTAGAGCTCAAAGATGCCATCGAATGGAAATATAGGGCCATCGAATCTTGCGAAACTCGTGGTGACACAATGTTAACGTAATAAATAACTCAGTAAGCTCCGTCGCTCCACCCCACTGAAAATGTCAAGCCGTTTAGTCGTCAAGCTAAGTGATTTGCTCTCCGGTGATGCATATGATCTAGACGTAGGCCAAAAACTTCCTGAAATGTAAATAGATCGAGAGGATAGTCCGCTGTTTATGCTGAGTTGATCTATGTCACACTCTTAGCGTTTACACAAACATGCAATCGAGGTACAATACTGCCAATTTAGTGATTTATTTCACTTGACGGCACCTGTAAATTGTACGTCGTCGCCTACTCTATGTAGGGGGTTGCATTCCACAAGAGAGCAATGGTTAAAGACTAAGGGCCTGCTTGGCTGACGAGGCTGCTAAGACAGAAACACGTGCATCGGGCTGTGGAAGTGCCCATAACAGACCACATGACATGTTGACCCAAACAATAATTATCAGATAAATTGAAATTTGAGCTTGGTCTGGAGAAAACACTCGGAACGAACGGTTCAAGAAGATTCAAAAAGCAGCAACTTCGGAACCTAAAAATGGAATGAATCAAACAGAGTCTGCAGCCTTTTGAATTTACCACGACCACTAATATCACCCATGGTAGGCCATAATTCCGGAAGCATCGTTCTCAGCGCTGAAAGTGGGAGTGTAGCAATATTGAAGTATAATGAAATAGACCACATCCTAGTGAATAGAAAGCCTTGTGCAACCGATTTCGCTGGTGGATCATTGATATATGCGTGATCGCACTATCGCTTTTCGTAAAAGTTCTTCTTGGAGAAAATTAAAAACCGCCGGTAGATTTGAAGAAGGAAATTCTCATCACAACATGGGTTTGTGCTAGTCATAAGTCTACTATTGCGATAACGATGTCACTGACAATATCCAAGAGAGAGACGGCCGGAATGCTCAACATATTCATTCTAGCGCTATAAAGAAGGGAGTTTTACTGCCAAGAGCTTGCTATCTGATATGCTGGACACTCGAAAGGTCAAACTAGAACAGCGACTAACTACGAAAATTTGTGAATGCATCAGTCACATAAGCTCACAAGTATGGCTTTGGACAAAAATTTTGAAAAATTGAACGACTGTGTCATTTAAGCTGATAAGTGATTTGAAGATGGTCTGCTCATTGCTTGCAGGTGAACGCCACTACCACGCGGGTTCCTGTTTATATGTCTCCACATAACGTATTTCAACTTTAGGTAAATTGACCTTTACGCATTTGCACACATAAATAGCGAATCCAATCCACAAGTAACAATCGTAAGACTGGTAAGAATTAACAATGACAACTAGAGACTTTCCAGCAAGCACTATAAGCCTCCCACATTGATCAAATAACCATTAATTTTCCCTTGCTCTCCCTATCTGAAATTTCGTGCTACTGATTATCAAATATCAAGTGGAAGTCTTAGAAAGAATAAAATGGCTACAAACAAGGTAAAATCGTTATGTTGTCAACAGCAGCCGTATGGAATAGATCTACTTGATAACCTCGTGTGTTCTCACAGATAAGCTAATGGGCAACAGAGTTGATTTAAAACGGTTTGATGCAGTTAGCATGGGAAGCAAATAATACACAGAAGTATTAGTCACTTAGTTAAAGTTAGTAAGCTAGTCGGAGTTAGTCGACTCGCCGACTCGCCTACTGCGTCAGTTGCGCTGGTAATTGCCTCAAATCACCTACTCTATTATTTTCCCCTTAGCTAGTTGAATTCATTACTCCACTCTTTTGCTCCACTACGACCATTTCAGTCTCTTCCTGTCGTAAGGTTCAGTCAGATCTAGCTGCGAGCCTCTACATTATAAAACCAAGAGTGGTGCGTCTCCAGGATCCTTTCCTCTCCAGCATCCACCAATATGCAAAGGTATAGAAGTGACACAGACCTGACCACGAGCCTCTTCAACAGAACCAAGGTAAAGATAATACGTCTCGTGAATGGCAGGTCGCATTTAATTATTCATTTATTAGTCTCAAATCACAGACGAAAAGCAGTGTTAGATATTAATTAGAATTTTAACTAAAAGAAACTGCGAACTCACAAATTGTTGCGTTGCGCCAAGACTCCTTACCTTTTCGCAGGGGCATCTTGATAAGAGGTAAGTTTCGACTTCTAACTTTTACCTTTTACCAATCTCAGCAAAATGTTTACTCCTCTATTCACTTTCGTTCACCTTACCACTACAAAGCAGGAAAAGATTGGGTAAGAGTCGTATGAATCTGCTAAAGTGCATCATAGTAAAGTTAATGGGAAAATTTGTTGGGATATGTTTTAAATTATTGCACAAACTGAGTTGAAAGGCAGTATCTTTACGGTTTTGAAGGTAACTGATTCAAGGCGTCATGGGTATTCGTTGACCCTTGCGGGAACGTGAATCCACCTCTTCCGCATCTGTAACTCCTGAAGGAGAACGCTAAGGATGTGCTATTGTATCAATCCAGTTGTATTATTGTTATTATTTTGCTGCTTGTACAACATATTATATTCAAATATAACATAATATGAGAAATTAACAGGAGACAACTGAACTCGGGCAGTAGCACATCCAGTGCGTTTAGACGCTGGTGTGAAAAATGCAGGAGAGGTGGGGCAGACAGTCCAGCGTTGCCACGGTGCGGGTTAGAAATGCTGAGGAGATGAGTCCACGGCCCCAAATTCGTCAACTGATTACAAGAGAGTTTTGGAGGAAGAGCACGAACCAGTGCTACCTTATGATCTTGCTTCTCGATGCACCTCATACTAAATTGCGCTATTGTCGCCCCTCCTCCTCCTCGAATTATCATATGAACATATGCTGAATATAATGGTACGTCTGAACTCTTTTTTGATTTCAGTGCCTCCAAATCGTGTTACTCAAACTTCGCAAATATGGAGGCGGACGGAAAAGGCACCGTAAAAGTGAAGAAGATGAAACGCGGATGTAGTGATACTATCCAAGAGGATCGAGCATTAAACGCCAAGGGAACTCATCTGTTGAGAAGATGCGAAGACTTGTTGTTGAACGTAAAAGTTTATTTATAGCCGTTGAGTATATCAGGAAAGAAGAAAAAATTTTTGAAAAATCTTATTTCAGCTGCTGATCGTTTTTAACCTTAACGCTTGTTGCAAGAAAAAACCAATATTATCCAATATTATAGGGAAGCTCAGTTTAGGATTATGAGATTATGATCTCTATTGTACGAGGTTATTTAACATCAAAAAGAATATCTTACTCAAAGTTTGAAGCTAGTTACTTGTTCTCTTTCCTTTGCATTTGCTTTAATCACATGAAATATCCTGAACAACATCTATCCCAGCTATTTAGCATTGCCCTGGGTTTATGTCGTCATCGCTGCCATCTGTTCGATCTTATGTGTTGCAAAAGTGTAAAAAAGATTTGACAATATTGGGCTGGCAAAAAATTTTCCGGACTTTTTCGTTTCTGATGGTTATTTTTCTTGCATTTGAGTATGCGCTCTTACTAGCGTTTAGAGCAGCTCCTTGCGACTATTTTGATATGTAGCACTTACATATTTGTTTCAAGATGTAGTTGACCCGAGAGCAAGAACGACTGTCGATGTTATACGAGTATAGTATGGGTTCAAGCGCTGGAGTGGGACGCAACGATTCTCTTGTAGCATCAACAACCGTTTCTGCTCTCGGGGCAACCCGATTTTAAAACAAATGTGTAAGTTTTATATATCGAAATAACCGCAAGGACTGCTTTAAACGCTAAAATTACCGATTGTTTCTGATTAGGATGAGACAAATGCAAACGACCTCATTCGCTGGAGGGGAACTTTTCACGGGAGTGTGAGTAACTATTCGAGAGCTGAGACTTGAGGCTATAGCAGCATGTCACCGATTTTTCATACCAGCTCTTTATAGCGCTGTAGTATCCAGGTCAAAAGTTGTGTTTCAAACTAGCCATGCGTCTTCGTTTTTATAGGCGAATAATTTGCTAGAAGCACGATAAGCATATCAGGGTGTGGAGAATTTTTCGTATTGTCAGAATCATGCTTTCTGAAGTTTGTGTCGATGCGACAGGAAGAAAATCTCCTAGCGAATAATAGTAGTTCAAGCGTGATCGATTGCCCGGCCCCTGCCCCCTCAACTCTCCTCCCCTCGCTACGTGATTTATCCGGTAAACAAGGTCGTCAAAAACGCAAAACTCGATCTGTTTTTCCTGCTAAACGGTATTTTTAGAGAATGCGCCCAACGCTCAAATCATTGGAACATACGATATCGAAAGACTACTAATAATCTAAAGACAGAGTTCTGCTCGGCGATGTTTAGTGCACAAATCCTTTCTTTCTCCTACTGCGCTATCAAAAAAGCTTTTTCAAAAAACAGACATATTTTCAAGTTCTTCGATTGTGCTATCGAATGAGTGTTAGCACCCTTAAAGCTAAAGGATAAAGCTCTCGGCGTTGATCAATCCCTGAGGGATGCGCCATGCATTCGACTTCAATTTTTAACTTCGTTTGAGGTGATTGAATGCACATCTGGCCTTTACTATGACTCGCGGTGGCCTCCCGCTAAACCGAGTCACTGCTGCTTATCTTCCCAGAGAAGTTTGAGACCTGTCTGGTACCAATTTACCGACCCCGGAGGGATGGACGGCTTGGTGAGCCATGAGCGCGAGATCGAACCATTGACCTCGTGTGAGACGCAGGGCACCTCTAACCACTGCGGCATGCGCCACATGCGCTCGTTATGAGGCAGGGGCAGAGCGTCTGTCTAGTTAGCACAGCCGTGAAGTCCAGACAGCCGTCAGACTGAGTTAGCACCCTATGTTTTGAAAAACCGGCGACATGGGGCTGTAGTTTGAAATCCCAGCTTTTGATTGGTTGCTAGCACCTATATGCACGGTTTCTCTCCAGTAAATGAAATAGGTTTTCCATTTGTCCGCTCGTAGTCAGAAAGATCAAAGCACGGACCGCTCTTACCTATGGAATCTATAGTAATGCTATTTTCAGTGTGTTTACCAGCAACGCTATAATCAATTTGCCCTGAAAGGGTCAAGCTTTCTGCCTGTATTTTGACGACCTTTTTCCGAATTTCAAGAGTACTACTATTTTATGAGGATCGAAGTGATTTGATTGCATGGTAGTCTTCTGAAGTGGAAAAAAACCGCTTAGAAGATGAGCATACTATTCATCGAGTTAGGTCTAAGCAACAAACGCGGTGTCTCGTTTCTTACACTAAGGTTCAATTCTTCAGTAATATCGAATAGACTATTTTGACTAAAATTATTTTCTTTTACCTTTGAGCGCTTCTACGTGTTCGATAGAAATATTTCTATAAGGCTGAAGAAAGCGAAGGCAAGAAGATCTTAACCTCTACTATGCAGATTAGTGACATTTGTTATTGGCAGAACTCTTAGAAAGAGTGATACTGGAAACAGGAGTCTAGGTAGTAGAGTGGTTACCTTGCGCTCTCAAAAAAGAGTAGGCACGAGTTGAGCTAATGTCCGCAGTGCGAAGTTTTGCAAGCTCAACGTTCTGCGTTATATAGTTGTACCATTATCATGTTGCTACTGAAGCGGTTAAATAAAGAATTCTTGTAAATTATATACGATGCTAAGAGACTTGGCGAATCGGTGCTAAGGTTAACACTTTCAGACTTGTAGAAATAACGATTGTTTTAATTAGTAGGTAACGTATTTGATCCTTTCGGGACCGTGAATTCGCGGCCTCTGCATCTCTATTTTGCAACTATGGACAGTCTGCTTCACCTTATCTGCGCTAACTTTTGCACATTGGAGTTAGAGTTGCAGAAGCTTTGGTTCTACGATAACGGGAGGGTTCGTCTACGAAGACGGAAATCTGGCTCTATGAAGCCATAGGAATCGCACACTTTTGCCGTCCCGTGCGTTTTGACGGGGCTCCTAAAGAAGAAGAAAACAACTAAAGGTGTTTGGTCGATTCGAATACGACAACGTCGTAAATGCGTTGTTGATTTATATAGTTGTTTCGATATTGCTTGGAGTTCTACGGACTTGAAACTCGTTTACATTCCCTTCACATAAATCTAGGTCTCACTAAAAATCGCAAGAAGACTCGCCTCGGCCTGCCTTCTGCGGCATTTGTAAGCATGAATTAATTCTCAATCAGTGACCAAGAGATCACGTGAAATACTTAGCAGAATATTAACGCTAACAAATAAACGGAATCCCTAAGTGTTGTTGTCCGCATAATATCTATGAAAACGAATCATTATATAAAAATCAACTTGACTAGGAAATAACTAGCACACTGTTCACTAAGAAATTTCTGAGAGTGGTTTCTAATGCGATGCAGATATAGAACGAAAGAAAACGCAGGTTTTATCAATCCAGCACTTCTCCTGAAAGGTAAAAGTTGAAGAGTTGGGCGTTGTTCAATCTGTGGCATTCGTAACGCGTTCGACATTATCAGGCAACGTTAGAAGTGACTGAATGCCATCGACCCATCGAATGAGCTGCGATTAGCTAGCGGTGTCTCTCAAGCCATCCTTGCTATCAGCTGACTGTTTTGGTGCGAAAATAGTGATCACTGAGGGATGGAAGGGAAGTTTGATGAGTTCATTGCATGGAAACGAATCCAACACCTTGTGTGTATCACCCGGCAACTCTAACTACCGTACTACACCAACCTGAGGAATTCTATACACGAGAATTCTAGCATTTTTACTGCTTTTTAGCTGCGTTATGATGTTTCATATATTCCTAAGAGAGTTGAGTGGTGAGCAAAAATTTGGGCTCTGATGAGAGTCGATTCCGTGTTTCGTTCATACCGGGGACGCTCATAAATTTTTGCTCACCACTCAATTCTCTTAGGAATATATAAACATCTTAGGAATATCATAACACAGCGAGAAAGCAGTAAAAGTACTAGTACTCTTGAGAATTACATATAACAGTGGCTGTCAGCTCAACTGAGTTTATAAAGCGAAGAAAGTGAATATAAGCGAATCCATATTCTCACTTGACTCTCTTTTTGTCCAAATCTTGCCTGCTGTTCCCGTATAAATTATCTACCTCATTGTATCTATCTGCTCTTATATTGCTATTATCGTGCTATCAATATAACGAATGTTGATATAATACAAATGAGAAATATTCCAATCAAATCCACAGAAACTTCCACATGGCAAATTCACACAAACTCCTAGCCTATTATGAGCTTGGGTCTTTGACAACTAACTCAAACTTCACTTCTGACACCACATTCTTTACTGTATGAACACAACAATTCTGATGTAATGTTCGCGTCAAACGAACCACTACATTCTTCACTAAACCTCCAAAACACAAAATAATTAGTGTATTGTGCCAGCGTCTCGTTTAACTCCACTGTACAATATAGTTGTGCAGCAAACTACTAGCTTGCACTCCTAACTAACTATAGAATAAACATTGCCATTTTATTGGCTATTTCTTAAGACGTCGTGTTACAACTTAAAAGTTGACATGCCTGTTTCAGGTTTTTTCAATGTTCAAAATTGTCTGAGCTTACGTACCCTTCGATGGTATCGTCATCATCACAGCCACGCGCCCCATGTTGTATAGAGATGGACGGAAGGAAGCTCCGAGAGCGCACTGTTAATCCTTGGAAAACTTACCCCATTGCAGCCTCCATACTCCACGACCGTTGGCGGCGAGAAATGAGCGTGTACGTGCAAATCAGCTCTGTTAAGGTGTTGAGTTAAATGATAAATACGTCATGAGGTGTCTTATGCGTGGTTGGAAAACTTGTGAACACGAGCTTGATAAAGTCAGAGTGCAGTGTGTCTACGTGCAGGCTGTTTGCTGTCGCAACTTCTAAGTCCGTTTGCTTCGTTTATTTTTTCCGGGTCAGAAAGTATCTCACACTAAGTAGATTGCAAATCAGCTTGAACAACCCAGGCAATAGAGAAGGCGATACCGCCGACACGTCAATGAATCTTTCTCTGTAATAAATGACATTCTGAATCAATTTGTATTCAACAAATACTACTAATAACAACCTCACCTTTACTCACCAAAAAGGCACAGATCTCTTCAAGCATTAGAATGAACATGTAGGTTGATCTTTGATGCTGTGGGAGAAGATTTGGACCGCTGCCAGCTAGGCATGTTATCTTGACAATTTTTCTAAAATATAGTATGTAAGAATGTTCAAAATTTTTTCGAGTTTGTTACGTTAGAACTATACGTACGTTTTGGCCCTATCGCTCGCTTCATCAGTGGCTCACTCCCCATACTGAACACTATTTTGTAGCAAGGATGACGATAGGTTGGTTTTGGTGATAACACATGACATTTTGTTATCACCATTTTTTCTTGTAGATGGGTAGTGAATATGTAGAAAATAGTGAGAAGACAACATCATTTTCCCTAATTTTTTATTCGCATCATTGTAGCGTGGAGTAATTCTCAACCCATAAGATCAACCGTTCATTGCAACAGACAAGAGTGCAAGCAAGTGGAGTAAGAGAGACTGGAGGTTAAAAGCAAAACTTTATTTCGTAAACTGATTTTTTTATTAATTAGTATCCCATTCTAAGTCTCTTTAGTTTGGAGACTTTTTCGTGAAACAAGTATGACTAAGAATGCACCTTGGAACCATTATAGCTTTCTCAAAACACTGTCGTAAATGCGCCTATAAAATATTCAACACGATGACTGTAAGGAAACAGCTGCAATAGCAAAGAGTGTGTCTAGGAGTATTGAGTAATACCACTCAATACCTCAAATACATTTATAACGTCAGCAAACTACTAAAGTACAGTTAAAAGAAAGAATTTTATTAGACCAAACTTTCCTATTTGTGAGTTGAGATATCGTGAGAAAAATCTGGCGTGGTGCACTTGAAATTTTTTTGTGATTGTCCCTATCAGAAATACTTCTTTACAATATCAAACAGTCGCTGATTCAAGACATACTTAGCGGCTCTTTTCATTCTACTCAAGCTGTACACGAATACGCTGGCATGGCAGCGATTTTTCAGACGTCGTTATGACAGATATTCGTGTGTTAAAATGTTGTGAGACATCGGCTCAAATGACGGGATTCCGAAACAGCTTGATATCTGATGGCTGTCTCTGCAATGAAGTTGCAAGGAAAGCTATTGAAGAATGGACAATTGTAAGTGCTTCTGCGACGATATTACTAGATGAAAAAGAAGTTCATTACGAATGTTCCTACAACTTTTCACTTTGTTATGTCCTCCTTTTGTTGTTTTGCCGCCCAAATTCAAATTCACCTAGTGTTTTTATATCATTCTTCCGCCAGGATATGTCGCAGGAAGTGGCCTGCTGTGCAGTTGTAGATATATATATATATTATATATATATTGCCTTAACTGAATACATTAAAAGCTATTGAAATATAATAAAGGATACATCGGATGCAGTAAAATTGCAAAAAATTCACATTTCAATCTGAACCTCAGCAACCATCCATGCAAACAGATGTTCCCGTACCGATTCAGGTCAGAGGTGAACTCTGAACCTCTTATGTAACTCTACGGCCTCAAGAGCACTTCTGCCAATATACTCCTGTAACAGATTAATGTCTATATGTGCAGATAATAAAGAACTCCGCAGATGTCAATACACAGCTTTTGAGTCTTTATTCTTCATATCTTGAAAAGTGTGTTTTTTGGATGGGTTGAACGACAACAATAAGTGACGCCATTAACGAAACAACAAGCGATAACGGAAGATGGTGATGTTCAAAGGTCAAATTGAGAGATTCGGGCAAAAATGTCTTCAAAATGAATGTGTGGCAACGGACACGGACAGAAATTTCTCATCACAATTGTAATGCCGAGAAACCGAGCAACGTCTTTGATATTCAGGTAGAGACGCTGAGTTGTGATAATGTTTCTATTCTAAATGGACAAATCAAAATGCATAAGAAACAGATAACTAGTCAAAGTAAAGGTCATTCATTTATTTGGGCATGTATCTTGTCCTAAAATTATCACTTCAAAGAGGTGCTAATGGTAGGGAACACTATTTTTTGCTCTTGGGTCCCATCATTCGATTTAAAAATTTTCCTTTCATAGTGTGTAGATCATCTTGAATATCCTGTTTATCATCTACACCTCATCCACTAGAAGTAATAAAAAAGCTAAAGTGAGCTAAACAAATGTCGACTACACTTTGATTAGTTGCATAAATTGTGTCACTATTTAGATGAAAAACAAACATCTCATCAATGAGCCGTTTATACGTGAAAAAAACTATTGTTTATCGGTGGCTGAAAAGCCAGAGATGGTGCGCGCCATTGAGGAGCCGACAATGGAGGTCGTTGATTGAGAACCATCTTGATACTGCTTTGATGCAATTACATGTTAGTAGAATTCACTACTGGGATGTAAAATAATGTCTATCGTCAGTCATGGCAGTTTCATTATTGAATTCTGTTCTCATGGATTCCTGCAAGCCTGAAACCATTCGTCGTTTTTCATACTAGAACAGTGACCGAAGTGATTTTGCATATCACTCAACAACATTGGATATATATTTGTAACATCATGCTACCGCTAAAAACGGCTATTTAGAAAAGGAATCTGAGGTAATTTCAATTGACAAAATGATGTAATATAGAGAATTGCCATCACTGAATAGGCTACATACGTTGAAGTTCTGCAGAGTGATGTAATAGGGCACGTTGAGTTGGAAGCTGATAAGTAGACAATAACAGTCGATACGATTATAGTGGAATTCAAGTCACTTCGATAAACAGCTACAAAATCTGTCATTTAGAGATTAGAAGTCTGAAAAATTATTATGATTTTATCTACATTAAAGAAGTCAACTAATGACTAGTGATTGCAATAATTAGCTCGAAGAAAACTGAAGAAAATAAGCGGAGTGTTGACGTTCGACTGAAATATGCTTATGGAGCTATCTTTTGATTTCTACTAAACGAACAACATTGTCTTACAAGCTTGTAACTTTCTAATTATGTTATTGAGATATTCAAAACGTCTTTGACAACTCCAAATTAACGAGATTAAGAAAGAGATGTTGATAAAATTCATTAACTCGTATCGCGCTAGGTGACAGCTCAGCAGTTGTAGGCTGGAGTCATATCGCTTCTTTTAACTCTAGTGTGCACGATTAATGACCTTCATTAAGTACCACTGAAAATTCACATCACGCACACCAGACCACTGAAAATAGAATTAAAAAATTTCTTTTATTACAAAAACTTGTTGTTACTTTGCATTCTTTTGATAATATGTCAAGCACAGTTACTGTATTAGATGGGACCTGCGGGCTATAAACCGGACAGCATGTAAGTGTCATTTAAAAACGTGAGATCATGTGAAGTATTATCGCTCAATTCGGCAGGTATTTTTGAACACCTAGAAAGATTTTCTCGTATGACAGAGTAATTAACAACTAAAGGGGCTTTTTAAGAGTTTGGATGTTTTCCGAGTAAGCGTCATCAATGAGTTCGACACTGTCCTTCTCTAGCCGATATCGAACATTGCGTGCATTATAGCGTGAATGAGCCATTTTAGAGTCGCTCAAATGTATCCCTCAAATTTTTTTTTCTAACCTGTGCGTTTCTCTTTCTCTACTTCTTCCGTTTGGGAACTGAACAATAGAACGAGTATCCCGAAAGCCTAATGAGTTCTTTTTTTTCGGGCCTCACGAAAAATATACATCACATTGGCTACACTTACACATCAAGCTCCAATCACATCTTACTATCGGATCGTGCGTTATAGATTGCCGCAGTTACTGTATCTTATCATAATGCTTTTTATGAGATTTTAAACACTGCCCTAATTACACAATCTGAAATCATGTGCTGTGCAGATTCTAGCTGTTCTAGTATTAGATTCGATATCTCACTTCTTCTATTTAGGAACATCTGCGAACATTCAGCGTATAGGTGCTGTTGATGTTTGAGGAGTTCAGATCATCTTCGTGAATGTTTATGCATAATGGTCCCGCCGAATATTCTTCGAATTTGGAATAGCTGTGCCACGGTATTCCAAAATTCCAATCGCAGCTGGGCACCGTTCCATTTGGAACACAGGAATTCTTTCCCGAACCATCCTGGTAATATTTATCCTCCGCTGGAAGAGCGGAAAATGTGGATATGCCAGATTGACTATACTTTAATAATTAACCTTCATGCATCTATACATTTCTACACTTTGGTGAAATTTCGTTCCAATTCAAAGGATCTCGTGACTGTTCGTGGTTATAACCTATGAACATCACACAACGACCATCGTGACTCTTTGAGAAAAATTAATAAGTCGTCCACCAATATAATAAGCTCTGCTTATTTATCAGTTGCCACTTCTCCCACAGTGAAAACGTCTTGAGCACATCAACGAGTTCATTTGGATGCGAATCGAGCATAATTGCTCAGGCGTGATATGAAGATATGCTTGTTCTCTACGTGCAACACCAAAACAACATTTCCACTCATTCATTGCAATCAGTCATCTCCATTATTAAAAACGTCTTCCTTTGTTAGAAAAAACCTTTATGAGTTATGTAGAACTAGAACTTGTCTGTTATATGGCAACAAATAAAGCATTCGCTGGCCAAGAAAATTTCATTAGAGTATTTGTAATCATTTAAAAACCCAAATCTTTAGTTACCGCACTAGATGCTCCCATTTTGGAAGTGCTTTCATAACGCTGTAGCATAAGGCATGTGACGTAATTATACCACTGGCCGCGCACTTCAACTAATACTCCGCTGGAAACAGTAAAAGCATATGAACGAGTTGAGAAAATCTTGGAGTATGAGAGTCATACGTTTTATCTGGAGTTCTTCGGAAGCAGAGGAAAAATTGTCCAGCTAAGTAATAAAGCTGCACTACATATGCGTAACGTGCTAGCGAAATCCATAGCTCGCCGTATGTTAACCATGGCCAGCATTCCCTCACCCCTTCTCCTCAGCCCACATTCTAGCCGAAAACAACGCCTGCATATGCAGAATTCATTTTTATTCCTGCTGTACTGCGAAGAAACGGTATTTCTTAAAACAAGTACAACGTTAGTATCATTGAAACTTACTCCATCGAACGGTTGTTCATAGTTTCAGGAAGCAGTTCTGCCCTGCAAGAAATATGCTTGCGTTAAACAGAGTAGTTTTCATACTATTACAGCGTTAGACTTTTTCAACACTTTAATTACAAGTTCGTGTCCAGCAAATGGAGCGAATCTTCATTTGTTGTCATATGACGAACAACTACCGATTGTGTTTTACATTGTGTTGTATTATCATTATTTTGCATGCAAAGGAAGCGCAAAAACATATGCGTTGCGTTTTTTTGTTGATGGATGTTATAAAAGCGTTTGGTAGAGTAAGTCTAATTTGATTTATCCGTATAGTGACGGTCATCAAGGAATCAGTGAGTTATTTGATTATTGTCGAGGTTGGCAGATAAGCGGTCCTCCGTAAATTAATAAGTGAAAAGCGATAGTTGCTATAGAATATATCGAACTACTTTCTCGCAAATAACGATCTATGTCTTACTCTCATACGCTTAGAATGGTTTTTATTCAACAAACAACGAAGTATCTTGCAATTATGGGCAAAAATGAGTTATCGGAGAGCTTAGAATACTTCTTCGTCTTTGGGACACGCACTCACTTATCATGCTATCGAAAACAATAAGAAATCACCAGAAATGTGAAATTTTGTCAGCTCATCAAAGTCAGCCATTAGCTACTGAAACCTATTATGAGGTCTATTTTTATTTTCAAAAGTCACAATAAAATTTTTGTATTACAATTTTTCTTCATTTGCCAGCTTTTTTGTTCAGTCTTATTGTCACCTCGCTAGAAGCTCAATAAAAAGACTTGTTTCGTCACGAGATTCATTTTCGACATATTTTTGTGAATCATTGTACTTTCGTCCGCTTGCTAAAACTTTGTTTATACGAAAAGTTGTAGTGCATACTGTTTGTGTTCCAGTGGTAGAATGCTGTGTTCAGCGGTGATCCATGAAGAGGTGCTATGTGAAGGTTTTATTTCGTTAGAAAGGCCTGAAAAATAACTGAGCACACATAGAATCTCCAGACACACTCTTTCTGATGAAGCAGTAGAAGATATAGGACCAGGGTAGAAATCGCAAATCCAATATTATACGATTATCTTGACTTCACGATGAGTTCTACATTCGATGGCAAACATTGATGGACTGGGTCATTCGGTCTAGTGAGGCGACAACCTAGATAAATACTGGATGCGCTCAGAATATTTCCACTTAGAAGATGGGTAATTGTCATCTTCATTTCTGTTAGCTAGATGTGTTTGAGTAAACATAGCGATTTTAGCCGTGCGAAACCCACTCACTTTTCTCTGTCTGATCCCATCTAATATAAACAATTTTCGTGTCGTTGCGAGCTTGTCAGTTCTTTGACAATGAGCAATTACTTTTCTATACTATTCACAAGCACAATTTCTAACATATAATATCCAATGACGTTGAGTGAAGTGCAATACATCGACGTCAAGCGGGACTCAGTCCCATTTCTCACCTTTTCAGAAGGCGCGTGATATCACCGGCTGCACTACCTACACCTGTTTTGCTAGCACTCTTTCTACGCTAGAACGCATTTATCTTCATCTATACCCAATAATTTTCAGTGTAACTGGGCTTGATGTCAATATCGACTACCAGGTCCAAACCGTTGACTGTTGGTTGCTGTCAGATTGATACATTGTAGCGTAGAAAGAGTGGTGGCAAAACAAGCGTCGGTAATGCAGCTGGTTAAATTCTTTTATAATTGAAAGATTGAAAGCTGTGAACGAGAGAGAATTGCAAGAGAGATTTCGCTTTATCGTTCTATACTACGATAATTCCTAGTATGCCTAACTATGGCTTAGATTACAAGTATATTGTTCTAAGTATTTGTAACACTGAATCTGTTTCGGTATTTCTTACATTTAAGTACATAAAACACCATCATTTGTCATTATGGATGAAATGGAACTTTACTTAGTTGGGAAGCAGTTTTATATAAATTATTTAATTGGAACAAAGCCCTTTTTGTTCTTTCTTAGACCTTTAGTGATTATTCAGAAGCCCAAATTTTCGACGATTTCAATGCTGGACTTGGTTTTGAAAGGCACTTATCTGTGTGTGCACTGTAGCAATGGGAGTAAGACTACATTGCACTTTTGGCGTGAATTCTTCGCTCAGCTAGGGTTGTGGATGGCTTTTCACAAGAACTTCAGCGATTATTTCATAGCTTAAAAAACGTTAATTCTGAAAGTGGAATTTGTAGAGAGACCTTCTTAGAACGGAAATAATATTATGTTTCATACTCAGAAAGATAGGCACAAACATATGATTGTGTAAAGGAAGTCGCGCATTATGAGAATATTAAAAGGAATTTGCTTACTTTCTTCAGACGGAAACAAATTACAAACGGAAATTACGCGCCGCTTTAATCTCTCTATACGCAGATTTTTACGGTCGTCAAGAAAGGACAAAGCTACGTTAGTTGATTATAATTTTGCTCTCCGTCTGAAAAAAAATTTGTTTCTCGTACAAAAACTGTAGAAGACACTTTGTTCTATCGTTTTATAGACACTGATTTATTTTACTCTCATTTGCAGCTAAAAAGATATGAAAAACTGCTGCGAAGTCTGAGCGACGGGATCACTACTTCGGGTATGAAATGTAATCTTTTTCTTCGCTCTTACAGCGCTCTGTCGAGGATTCTTTGAAGCCAGTCTTAGCCCGGAAAGCGCCGAGATTTGAGAAATCGAATGACTGATGAGAATTTAGCGAAATGACATCCACAGATCCTAATAGAGCGACAAAAACAATCTAAGTTGGAAATACGATTTCAAAAAGCTTTCTTATTTGTTCTGCCATTAGGGCAGTAAACACGAAATTTATTAACTGCAAGTGATTAAAATTGCTTGGCATCAGTATCATAAGTATACGCCATCAGTCGGAACACGTACCTGCCATCTTTCAGGCTACGAATCAATACCGCGCTCATAGAACTCCTCATCCTTGGACTCGAAGAGTGTTGTAAATCCTTGACGCAAATGATTGATATCCCTGAAGTTATTCTTACGCATGAAGTGCTCCAGTGACCGGAAGTGGTGACAGTCAAATGACGACAAATCAGGACTGTAGGGCGAATGATCCAGCAATTTCAGCCCAGTTCGATCAACTTCCTCTTTGTCAATATGGCGACATGCAGCATTACATTTTCTTGAAGCAGGATAAGACTGCGGCGACGTCGAGGTGACAAGGCCCGATTACAGCGGTTCAGGCTATAGTAGCGGTTGGCGTTGCTCGTCTCTCCGGTCGTCTCCGGTTGACAAAAACACCCAGTGAATCGGCCCGGTCCGATTCAGAAGATGATGAGCATAGCCTTATGCACAAATCGATTTGGACATGGAGATAGAGTTCCATGTTTACCCGGTGACACCGTTTCATTCGGGCAACGCTGACTCTTGAAAAAGTCAGCAAGGAACCGAAACGCTGCTCATCTAGACAAAAATCCTTAAGCCTTTGTATGGATGATGTTCTTGAAGGCGGTCTGGGTATCGCGTCCCAATTTGTACTCGTAAAGCAGCAAACCTGATAAAGGCTTCGTTAAACGGCCGTGACGCGGCAGGTATGAACAAATTTGGTAACAAATGAAAACTCAGAAAATTCTGCACAAAGCGATATTGACTTGTTGCCTAAGAGATGAAAGAAATGTATTCAGGCTGATGGTGCATACTTTGTTTGGTGTTGTTAAGCTATTTTATTTACATTTTATTTACATGTTTATAACACTGGTGTTTGTTACGCTAATGGCAAAACTAATGAGAAGTACTAATAGTTTCGCTGCAACGACGCACTAAGAACGTCTTTTAGATATCAAATGCGCGGCTTTTTTGTGTTAGACGGGGGAAATGAGAAACAATCCCCTCCGTTGGACAAGACCTTCCATAAGAACGTTAGTAATCATGGGAGAGCATAGATCTGGGGCTACTAAGGGACGCGCTCATTTTCTTAAGAGCTTTTTATAGCGCTGTAGCATTCAAAATAAAGTTATGTGTCTCACGCGCTCTGACCATACGTCGTTATCACGTCTACATTTTGGGGAACAGAGCTCTTCGTTGAGGCTGCTAGTAGACAACCGAATTTAGCATGCACAACTGTTCAAATATCAAAACCTACAGTACTAGATTATACCGAATATCCAGTCGTATCCGCAGCATAATTAAATTAATGTTAGAGCAAAATATTACTAATAGCACGGGAGAGCCAACAGACATCTTTGAGCATGGACGCAAAATCAATTTCCGACACCAGCAGCGAAGACATTGCAAAGAACGTGTTGTTCCTTCAAAAATACCGATCCATCGTGTATCCTTTCTCAGCACTTTATACTGCCTTATTGACTGTTATGAGTTTATTCCCAGGCACGAATTTATATTAACTTTCAAGCTTTCGACATTTAAGGTACATGAACACAGAACACAACTCATTTCACCGGATTACAGCGCAGGTGAGTACAAGCAAACCCTATGAAAGCACAAGCCTGGTACAAAAACATTAACATCTTCATCGATTCAGAACAGACTGCCGATAACTCTCCTATCAATGACACATCTACAAGGCCAAAAAAAGAATTAAGACACGGGAATTAACAGTATGGTCGCATCACATGTAATTCCCAATACTCAGCACAAAATGGAACCATATATTCGCTATATTGATCCTCTTAGCACCAATATTCTCATTTGTACACTTAATGTTACTTCAACATCTACCACTCCCATATTTCCTATTCTTAGTGGTATAAGAGCACGAGGCAGAGGTAATGCTCAAGGGACTCAAAGAAACGGAAAGGAAAATCTGACTACGCATAAATCGCATGAAGGCACAATTCATGTTTAACCAAGGTGCAATGATGAACATACTGAACTGGATGGCTCTTTGATTGCGCAGACCTCCTCGTACGTGAACCATGGTCGTTCACTGAATATGGAGAACAACATCAAGAACGAACTTGACAGGAGAAGGAGACTAGTGTGATCCGCATTCGGGCCTCTCAATGAAGCCACCCACAGAATAACGCACCCTAAATTACGCGCTCCAATTTAACAGTCTTCCAAGTGCTCTGCTATGCAACGGAGACGTGGGTTGATAGTTCGGCTACACCAAGACTACTGCGAACGACTCAAAGAGCACTTGAACGATGTCTTCTGAAAATCGCTCCCGGACATAAATTTATATTAACCTTCAAGCTTTCGACATCAAAAGTACATTTCCTAACACCTGGCCGGCCGGCGCAGCGCAAATCTCCGAACATTATCACATCTTTGCAACCTAAAAGAACATGCTATCATAGCGAAACGCAGATGCGCCCATCACATAATGAGAAGACCAGCCGGCAGATAGACGAGGCGAACTGTAGAGTGAACTCCACAAAAATACACTCGTCCCCAAGAACGGCTACCTGCACGATCGGCGGACGTGCTCGCTAGATGAATTAATCAGTTGTGTGCACATCTGAAGATATTTTATCACAGTACGAATCTCGCTTCAGCCGCCATGCTTGGATCAAACCATCATCATGGACGGCAATCGCTAGAAGAAGTGCCATATGGAAAGCGTGTAAAGGTTCGTTTCTCGAAGACGGGCCATCTAAGTATGCAAGTAAGTAAATTTCATTTGAACGCGTCCAATGACGATCAGTAGCAGAAATTGTCAACTCATTATGTTACATACACTCAGATGGGGTTGAATATTCACATCGAGCTATACTATTGACGTTGAGCTTGATACCTGTGACTTTGAAGCGCTCCTCCGGGCACTCACTGAAATCGCAACACAGTCGAAAGACTCCAAGACGATATGCACCGTCTCGACATCGCCGAGAGGATAATTTACTACATAACGACCACGCACAAACTGACCTCACACGTTCATTATTACGAACGGATACGCCCACGTTCAACTTCCCCACCACCGAGCTATGTCCAGCAGGATGGCAACAACTAGCCTACATTCCCAACTAAGGTCTTTGAATGCCGTACACTTTTTCTTCTCTTTCCTTGCTTATACTCCTCCGTACCTCGTCGTAATCATGGCTTATCGTACTTATCATCGTTGTAAGTTTTTCGTTATCATTCAACTCCCCGCCCATACCATCATGAGTTTACTGCTGCCTTCGGTTACTCGTCCTCATGGCTCATCATGATTTTCAAAGGTTATATAGAACAATTTTATTGTAGTCGGCTTGACGGCGCGTTTGACTGCAGCCGCAAAACAGTTTGAAATATTCTACCTGCTTTCCCACTGGCAATATTACAATCACTCCTATTAAATACGCCACGCGCGCTTGAACAAGGTGGCTCGTTCTTGAAATAAACTGTATAATCAACTAATGAGAGCATCCGCCGATGCAAAAATTCAGGGAGCTTATGTGGCGTCTGCGGACTTGGCCATTTGGCCGTGTGCCGTAACTCGCAGCCTGATAGCTCATCATCTCAGTTACAACATGCTTGACGATTTTACGATGCGTCAGTAAGGCCACATCCTTACAGACGGCACTCTATTAACAAAACATTGCTTTCATCACTCATTGCTAATAAAAGTCATTGTCGTCACCGTTTCATGTCCTTTCAGTAAGGAACTCCACCACGCGACTATTAGATCACCAGCTAAGTTTCCGAACTTGATTCAGAAAACAAAAAATTCCTCACAAAAACAAAACTTTCTTCTACCTATTCTGTGCAGAATTTTCTTGGCGCATAGTTTGGCATATTTTTGCACATACTTGTCCAACAATGAAGCCGTCACGAGAAGTCATTCGCAACTTAACGCTTAGGAGTTCCAATAGGGGGCACAATTTCCAAATTGCATTTGACAACATCAATCGTGCAATAGGTCTCCAAGTTGTGGGTAGAACTACGGCGTATGAATGGTTTACAAAGTAGAAAGATGCAGGCAAGAAATGGCGCAAGGGCAGTTGGATTCCGCACAATCTCACACAAGCTCAAAAGAACAAGAGAAAGCAAATTGCGAAAGCTCATCTTCGTCGTCATCGCCGCTCTTCGGTTTCAAAAAGAATTGTCACCACTAATGAGAAGTAGATCTTCTTCAAGAGCCAATGTCGTCTGAATCAGTGGTTGTCACCAGCTTAGCAAGGAACACCAATTCCAAGACCAAATAGAATTGCGCCAAGAGCAATGTTGATTATTTCCTGGGACCGAATTGGGCCAATTCATTGGGACTTGTTGCAAGCCGGTCAGGCCCTGCAACGCTGAGCGGTATTGTCAGCAAGTGGACCGTTGCAATCAAGCATTTCAACGTTATCGCCGTCACCAAGTCATTTTGCTTCAAGACAATGCAAAGCTACATGTTGCCGCCAAGTCAACAAGCAAGAATTTGACCTATTTGGGCTGGGAGCACTTGGATCATCCGCTGTATTCTCCAGATTTCCTCCTCCCGATTTCCAGCTCTTCAGATTAATGGAGCACTGACTGAAGTTTTGAGACATCAATCATCAATGCGTCGAGAATTGACTAGTTGCTTTACATCGAATAATAATAAGCTTTAAAGACGCGGAATTGATTTGTTGCAGTAGCGTTGGCAGAGTTGCATTCAGGCAAACGGAAAATATTTCGATTCATGTTGTTTGATACTTTCAAATGCTTGGAAGAATAAATTTTAGAATTTTTGGATCAAGTTGGAAAACTCAGTTGGATACCCAGTGTCGCACGCACCGACCTCCTCCCCTGTCCCCTTTTCTTCGGCCGTTCTTTAATTCATGACCATAAACAGCATTATCAATAAAATGATGAATGTTGTCTATCTTTCTCTGAGGTAAAACTCACTTGAGATTGCTATTTCATTTCACCATATGTGATTCTCTACATACTTTAGGCTCATCTCACACATGTTTGAAAATTAGAAGTCCGTTGTACTTTCGATTTGTTATTCAACTGAGCTCGTGTGCGTAATTTCTCTTTCCACTTAATTGAAAGTTCAATATTTGCTATGCATTCTTGCTCAAGAATATCGTTCTTAAACTTCAACATTAGTCTACGCTAATATCAAAACCCCGCTCATCAGGTAGTGAATATAAGCGGATCCACGTTCTGATTTGGCCTTCACTTCGTCTAAATCTTGGTTGCTGTTCTCGTACAAACTATCTATCTCATTGTATCTATCTATTCCTGTATTGCTGTTATCGTGCTATCAGTATAACGCCTATTAATATAATACATATGCGAGATGTTTCACTTAATTACACAAGAATTTTCTTATGACAAATTCACACGAACTCCTTATCTATTATGAGCTCTAGTTTTGACAACTAACTCAAACTTCACTTCTCACACCACAGTCTCTACTGCATCGGCACAACAGGTCTGATGCTTTATTAGCGTGAAACAAGCCTACTACATTCTTCACTAAACCTCCCAAACACAAAATAATCAGTACACTGTGCCACAAACTCGAATGGGTCGTGTATGCAATATTCTTATGCTGTATATTACGGGCTTGCATTATTGAATAACTATTAAGTGGACCTTGGCATTTTATCGTCTGCTTCTTGAGACCTCATTTCAGAACTATAATAGTTTGACAGGAATATATCGAGCCTTTTCAAGGTTGGATATTGAATGCGCTTACGTACCTTTCGGTGGCATCGGCATCATCAAAGCCACGCGCCCCATGATGTATAGAGATTTATGGAAAGAAGTACTGAAAGCGCACTGTTGAATCTAGAAAAATTCACCACACTGCGGCCTCAATGCTCCACCACCGTCGGCGGCGAAGAATGAGCGTGTACGTGCAAATCAGCTTCATATAGTTGTTGAATTAGGTGATAAACTCGTCAAGAAGTATCTTATGCGTGTTGAAAAAAGTTGTGTAGACGAGCTTGATAAAGGCAGAGTGCGGTGTGTCCACGTGCAAGCTTTATGCTGTCGCGACTTCTAAGTTGTCATTAGCTGGATTTGCGGATTACATCAGTCATAAAGTGAGACTGAACGAGACAGACTGAAGGCTATATGTGCGACAATTGATCAATTCGTTGTTTAGCTTTCGTTCGCGCTATGTTTGAAGATTTTTCCTTATGCTCTCTTCCTGTTCACATACTGGTAGCTGCCCCAAAGTTGTTTTTCACAAGTGAACGTCTTGTGTGTGCTGATGCTTGATTTACGATACCACTTTGTGTTGTAGGTTTTTCGGCTATGTTGACTTTATTTAAGAAAAATTTGAGAATTCGCGACACAGTTCACCAAAACACCTAAAACTCTTAACGAAAGCTCTGAGTGCTAGTCAAAACTGATACCTTGCCCATCAAATGCTGCTTAAGATCAGCAGGATTACATTGGCGACACAGACAGAAAACTGTGTGTCCGTGTAATTGGGCACTTAATTGATAAACTTGAAGCCAAACAGAACACTCTACTTGTCGCCAATCGTCAACGGCGTGGTCCGTGTAGTCGATATCGACATTGAACGCAGTCAAACTGACAACATGCATTGTAGCGTTGAAAGAGTAGTGTGCAAAATAGGCATCTCCGGTGGATCGAATTAGAGCACGCGCTCCCGAATTGAGTGACGTGTGGGTTGAAGTCTCAACTGCCGCAAAAGTTTTGCACATCACTCTACTTTCCTGGCTATATCTATTATACCATACCCCGCTAAGCAGCGGTCAAACAAAAAAAATTCGCTTTGATTTTTAAAACACTTTATTGCATAAGCATAGGAAACAAAAGCATAGCGAGAAAATTTTTGATGCAAAAATCGGTATCTTCGCACAGGAATATAAGACGTTTGTATAAGGAACTCTTGGAGCTTTTGGATAGGTGAGAAAAATCAAAGATGACCTGAAGGGAGGATTGGCTCGTATTACCTGATGCCATATCTCACACTAATTGTGCCTCACCTGAGCCTGGTATATTCCTATCTTGAGCAAGACTCTGGGCCACTTCTCTGTAGTGAATAATTGAGATACTCAAAAATAACTGAACGATGAGTCTTTTGAAAAGTCACTGTTCATCGTGCGAATCAAAAATCTGTTTACTCCGCTTGTTTCTTCCGGGTCACGAAGGTATTTCAGACTAAATAGATTGCGAATCAGCTTGAACAGTCCAAGCAATAAAGAAGGCGATACTACCGAAACGTCAGTGATTATTTCTTTGTAATGAATGTCATTCTGTATCGAAGTGTATTCAAGGAATCCTACAAATAACGACCTCGTTTTAATCACCAAATAAGCACTGATCTATTCACGCATTTAAAGTGAACATGTGGCATGATCGTTGATGCTGTGGGAGAAGATTTGGACCGATGTTAGCTTTACATGTTATGTTGGCAATTTTGCTGAAATGTAGTCTGTAAGAATGTTCAGAATTTTTTCGAGGTTGTTACGTCAGAGCTATACGTACATTCTGGCGCAAACCGCTCTCTTCATCAGTGGCCCACTCCTACACTGAGCTATATAGAAGGGAGAACGATAGGTTGTTTAAGGTAATAACACGTGACATTTTGTTATCACCATTTTTTCCAGCAGACGAATTGGGGCTGGTAGTGAATATGCAGAAAGCTGTGATGGAACAATACCTCGTGCTATCAGCATGAGTATCGTCTCCCCATCCCTGCTATGCACTACGGTTCAGTGTGGGTAGTCTACCAATGATGAAGTGGGCGATGCCGCCGAAACGTGTGCATGGCTCTAAACGTGACAACTTCGTAAAGGCTCTATATTTTCTCCCACACTATACTGAATGATTGAACCGGGATTTTAAGAACAGTCGACGAGAGGATTTGTACTTATTTTCGCTAAGTTGAATATTTTCGCAGCTATTTTAAATAAAAACATATGCCGCACCATTGTTGTAATGGAAAACGAAATTAGCGTCTGTCAGCCAAAATTTCAAAGTTTGAAAGAAGCTCCTCTCAATTTGTAATTCGTATCATTGTCATGTGAAATGTTCCTCAACTCATAGGACGACCCGTTCGTTACACGAGAGAAAAGTGCAAGCGACTGGGGTGAAAGAGGCTAGAAGTTAAAACAAAATTTTACCAAGTAGAATATCTTATTATCAAGAGGTATCCTATCGTATCAATGGGAGCATTTCTCAAACGAAATCTTAAAGAAAAAACAACTTTTTTCCGAAAAATCTCTTAGAATTGGAGACATTTTCGTGAAAAAAGTATGACTTAGGATGCACCCTGGAACCATTATAGCTTTCCCAAGACACTGTCGTAATTACGTTAATACCATATTTAGCAAGAGGACTATAAGGCAAAGAGTGTGGCAAAGAAAATTGAGTTGAACCTCCTGATACTCTTAAATGTACATATACAGCCTCATATAACTGCTAGAAAACAGTGAAAAGAAAGAATTTCATCAGGAGAAACACAGTATCCACTATTGAATGAATGATTGCTTGATTGTCCTCGTCAACATAATCGCTAAAGCTTTCCTACTTATGAGGTGGGATGCCGTGAGAAAAATGTGGCAGCGAGAAGAATGTGGCACTTTGTTGCTCTCTGATTTGGGCGATGCAGTTGACATTTTATATGATTGTCCCTGTGAGAGATACTTCCATACAATAGCTAAACAGCTGGGAGTTAAAAAGTTGAGAGGCATTGGCTCAGGTGACGTGATTCCGAAACAGTTTGATATGTGGCTGCTGCCGCCGCAATGAATTTGCAAGGAAAGCTAATGAAGATAGGACAAATTGTAAGTGCCTCTGCGGCGATAGAACTAGATGAGAAAGAAGTTCATTACGGATGCTCCTACAACTTTTAATTTGTTATGTCCGCCTTTTATCGTTTTGTCGCCCAAATTCAAATCCACATAGTGTTTTTATATCATTTTTTCGTCAAGAAATGTTGGAGGAAGTGATCTGCTGTGCAGTTGTAGATATACATATACATATATATAGATATATATATATATATAATATTGCTTAAATTGCATACATTAAAAGCTGTTGAAATATAATGAAGGATACATCGAATGCAGCAAAATTACAAACGATTAACCCTTCAATCTGAACATCAAGAACAATCCACGTAAAGGGATCTTCACGTACCGATTCAGGTCACAGGTGAACTCTGAACCTCCTATGTGACTCTAAGACATCAAGAGCACTTCTGCCGCTAATCCTGTAACAGATTAGTGTTATATGTACAGATAATAAAGAACTCCACAGCTGCCACTACACAACTTTTGAATCTTTATTCTTATATCTTAAGAAATGTGATTTTTTAGAAGGATTGAACGACAACAATAAGTGGCGCCATTGATGAAACAACAAGCGATAACGGAAGATGGTGATGTTTACAGGTCAAATCGAAAAAACTCGGAACAAAACTGTCTTTCAAAATGAGTGTGGGGCAATGGACACGGAGAAAAATTTCTCCTGTGATGCCGAGAAACCGAGCAGCGTCTTTGATATTTAGGTAGAGACACTGAGTTGTAATAATGTTTCTATTCTAGATGGAAAAACCAAAATGCAGAAGTAACAGATATCTAGTCGAAGTAAAGGTCATTCCTTCATTTGGATATGTATGTTGTCGTAAAATTATCACTTCAAAGAGGTGCTGTTGGTAGGGAACACTAATTCTCGCTCTCAGGTTCCCATCTTTCGTTTCAAATTTTTTTTCCTTAGTGTGGAGCATCTTCAATATCCTGTTTATCATCTATACCTCATCCACTGGAAGTACTAAAAAAATTAAGGAGAACTGAACATTTGTCGAATACACTTTAATTAGTCACATAAATGCTATCACTATTTAGTTGAGAAACAAACATCTTATCAATGAGCCGTTCATACGTGAAAAAACTATTGTTTGTCGGCGGCTGAAAAACCAGAGGTGGTGGGTGCCATTGAGGAACTGATAATGAAGGTCTTTAATTCAGGATCATCTACACACTGTTTTGATGCAATTAGATGTGAGCAGAATTCACTACTGAGGTGTAAAATAACGCCTATCGCCAGTCATGGCAGTTTCATTAATGAGTTCTGTTCTCATGGATTCCTGCAAATTTGAAATCATTCATCGCTTTGATACTAGAACAGTGATCGAAGTGATTTTGCATATCACTCAACAACATTGGATACATATTTGTGACATCATACCACCGCTAAAAACGGTGATTTAGAAAAGCAATTCGAACTGGTTTTATTTGACAAAATGATGTACTATAGAGAATTAGCACCACTGAAGAGCCTACATACGTTAAAGTTTTGCAGTGTGATGTATTAGGGCATGTTGAGTTGGAAGCTGATAAGTAAACAATAACAGTCGCTACGATTATAGTGGAGTCCAAGTCACTTCGATGAACAGCTACAAAATTTGCCATTTGAAGAGTAGAAGTCTGACAAAATCATTATGATTTTATCCACATTAAAGAAGCCAACTAATAGCTAGTGATTGCAATAATTAGCTCGAAGAAAACTGAAGGAAATAAGCACAGTGTTGACGATTGGCTGAAATATGCTTATAGATAGCTATCTTTTGATTTCTTCCAAACGAACAATATTGTCTTGTAAACTCCTAACTCCTTACATACGTTATTGAGGTATTCAAAACGTCCTTGACAACTCTAAATTAGTGAGATTGAAAAAGAGATGTTGATGGAATTCATTAACTTGTATCGCACTAGGTGATTGCCCAGCAGTTGTAGGCTGGAGTCATATCGCTTTTTAGCTCATCTGAGCATGGGTAATTATCTCCATTCAGTACTACTGAAATTTCAAATCATGCTCAATCAAACCACTGAAAGAGAATGGGTTTAACGAAAAGTGGACGAATCAAGCGATACTTTTCCCCTCTTCGCACCTGTTTCGGCCTCTTGTAGAAAACGAATTTTTGGTTGTTTTCGAAGTTTAGAGAGTCACTTTATAGCTAAATTGAGTGCATTTGAATAGTGCATTTTATTTTCGAAACGGATTTATTATTGTACTGCAACAGCAGGAATAAAATTATGTTTTCCAATCAAACATTTCTTGCTGAACAAAGCTTTTTCACTAGAGATTTTGTACTAATTCTATAGCTTAGATCTCAGCAATCCCATAAATGCAGTTGGTTTCTGAAAAGGCTTCAGTGCTGTAACAATGAAAAGAAGATTAGGTTTCGCAAATTTGGCACAGGGAAAAGAACGATCGCTTAGTGGAAATTTTGCGACACCCTATCCAAAAGCCGGCAACGTATGGTGGTTTGGCGATAATGTCGCGCTCCACAAAACCTAACGCTCTTGTGGCTGCTACATAGCACTAAAAAGCTTTTCTCAAAAACCAATAATACACTGAAATCGCCGAGACTCAAGCTATTGACGCGTTAGAGTGAGAGACATAACTTTAATTTGCTCTCACAACGCAATGACAGAGCCATTTTGGAAATAAAATGCACTTTTGAAATTTTTGAGATTTGACCTTTTGACTAATTGTCAAAACCGTGGAAAAAGTCGGGGGACACGTTATTCTCAAGAGATCGAAAAAAAGGCGCGGATAAGGGAAATGATCCAGATTTGCGATACTCAGCCTTCTTTTGGCTGAAACAGCGTAGAAGAAATTTTATTCTGAGAAAAACCAAATACATTATTTGTAATGGTCGGGGTTCGAGCTATCGAATGGTTATTAGAAGTTTCAATGAAAAGCTTTGTTCAGCGAGAACTGCTTGAATGAAAACATAATTTCATTCTTGCTATTACACAGCAATAATATAGCTATTCTGAAAACAGAATGCATAATACTATTAAAATTTAGAAGAAAAACTAGAAAATGCGTTGTTCCTGAAGAGTCGAAATAGGGCGCCGATGACGGAAATGTACTAGAAAAACTTGATATTTGAAGCACACAACAGGAAATTATGATTCTGCAAAAGTCTAGCATAAGCCAGTATAACTATTCAAGCCAATATTTCCATTAACACTTTGTGTATGACCAGTCCACGGCACTAGTCCGGCTTCTCGCGCAACTGTTGAGTAGTCAATAGTGCCTAGTAGAATTTAAAGGTTCAATTCAATATCACAACGGTGTACGGTGGATCTCTTGGTACTATTTCTTGGTGTCGATAGTATCCAAGGATCTTGTATAACATGATTATTATTAGCGAAATAACACTTAGACGTCTAATATTTCATTACTTTTTGAAACAAAACGTAGATCCATGGTCTAAGAACACATACTGAAATCCTTTTCCGCATTCGTTCCTATGATTTTGATAGAAGTCGGATTCGAAAACATATTTTCATTTTTCACGGTACCTGGCTATTCAAAGGAGACTTATATAGAAGTGGATGAAGTCAATTTTGGGGAACTCGTGCGTTGGTTCCCTTGTTGCTCCATGAATCAATGTTACGTATCAAAAAGTAGTGATTTGTGAAAGAACTGAGTGTTTTTTGTTATGGTATATAACAGTGTAGAGGACCTTCAATACTAATCCACACAGAAGGCACATCGAGAAAACTACAACGCTTCAATACTAATCCATGTGGAGAAAAATGTAACGAAGCGCCTTCGAGGAGATCGATCCTTAAACCTACTTCTCGACAGCCGGCAACATTAACTATTCGGTAACCGCCAGCGCTAGCGCTGGAGGTGGGACTCGCCTCATGAGCTTGGCCACACAAAATGTTAATTTACTAGAAAATAAGGTCTCCTAATAATCATCTCTCGATGGAACGTACGTTGCCATTTAGGCTGCACAGAGCAGTTCTAATGTACGCCGTCGTATGCGACGTTATTACGCGGAAATCTAGTTTTGCTTGTGACTAAATTTGAACTTCTGTTTCCCATTAGGGATTTAGTTTCCTTTTTTGGTTGAATACTTAGTAACTGTTCTTCACGTGTAAACAGAGTAGCCATAAGGTGTATGTATCTAGTCTTCCGTGGCATCGTTCCTATAGAATTTTTCGTTACTAGTGCATTCAGTCAATTGTTAATCGCCTTGTCAATATCCCCTACTTTTTCGTCATTTTAATCCTCACTTCTTTGATCACCCTTTCCTTCCTGAGCATCTGTTGTTTACTTCACAGCGTCTTCTGACCGTATTTCTACCCAGAACGCTGAACAATACATTGCAGACATGAAGGTGATAGCAATCAGTACACAATGTTGCAGTGTAACCAAATACTTGGGCCTGTAAGGAACATATTCTCAGTGATGTAGAGATTGAATGGCTGCGATAGATCCTTAACACAAACATAAACTGCCGACAAGGACGCATATTCAGAGGATTTTGATGAGGAGTAGGAGACGTTGAATTTCTTTACATTGTCGACATTTACCACGGTGCAGAAACATAACATTTCCAACATATGCGCTGTTGTGGAGGCACTAAAATAATAACCTTTCCGACGATACACGCTGATTTCAATGTCTACTTTGGCGAACTCTGAGACGGTGTATATCGATTTCGATGCCCAGTTTTCTCAGCCACATAGCAATTTCTTACTGCTTTCATAATAGACTGATAGTTTGTCCAACATGAATGCTATAATTAGTGGTGTTTAGGGAAAGCACTATCCTGGTCAGACATACGCAAAAAAACGCATTTCGAACAACTATACTACCTGAAATTCTGCCATTCTCACAGTCTTCAAGTTATAAAAACAATTACTGCCTATTATCAAAAATATAATGTTTAGAACAGTCGGAAGTTGTAAGCCATCGTACAAGCTGAATGCAAGTCAAAAAGAAGCTTTGATTTTAGCAGTAACATTTGAAATTAAGAACAATGTCTCTAGACTTAGAATCTTGATGTCGCCACGGATAATTGAGTACAAAATATTCACAGGACTTTATTCAAGATTCTCAGATGGACATAGAACATAATAAAATTTCTAATCAAAATACCTCTCAGCAAAATATAACAGCAGTATAAGCAGAATTAACAAACATCTGTGACTGATTGAATTAAAATATCACGCAACAACAATCATAGCAGCAAATTAATCTAGAGAGGGGAAAAGAGTTATGTCACCATCGAAGTTGCCGAATCTATGACGAAAGAATGTTCTTGATTTACAGACCTTATGGTTCTAATTAGCAACGACAAAGTGTATATGGAAAAAATAAGTGATTGAAATCGGCATGGTAAGTTTAGTGAGTCATACAAGACATGGACATTAAGATTTTCTGAGATTTAAAGTCCCACGAGGGAAAAAATTATACAGCATAACATTTGAAGGAAACTAAAAGCAGATGGAACAAAATGAAAATCTACTTGTAATTGATGACTAATTCCGCAATGAGATATCTACCCAATTTCAATCACAAAACAAGGGTACATAAATTATTTGGATGACACCAGTGAAACATTGAAGCAATCATAACTATCTTACTGTTCTGGGAATTGAAAATAGTAAACATGCCTACTCTGAGATCAGAGACTGAAATTTGGTACTCATGTCCAAAATATTTTGGCAAAAATAAGAAGAGCGAACCAACACCTTCGTAAATATAAGAATATTTTACTTCAGAGCAATCTGATTGCAGTTATCACCGATAAGATCTGCAAATTAATATTTCGCCAAAAGATTCACGGTGGAAAGAACACAGAAGGAAAATCCAAGAAATCTCAACGGCTCATTTCGACTCACCAGGTATCACTAAGTGTAGGGCTAGGAGTTAACCTCTTCATTGTTGGACGAGGCGAAATCGAGCTGCCCGACGGACCAACTTCCTCGCTCTTAAATCTATGCAGTGAGACTGGCAACATTGAAATCTGTTGTAAAGAACCAAGTGAACTAGATTTTCCATCTTATATTAGGCCGTTCCATAAGTTGTGGTACTAGAGCAAAAAACATCAAATTTAATGACTTGAAGTAACTAAAATTGTATGACTTTGATATCGTTCAATTGCGCATTTTCTTGTAAAATTTTTGGTATACAACCTGCATATACTCGCTTCAAGATGGAGCTGTCTTGGAAACAAATTTGCTTACAGCTCATGCACGAATGGGGCGTAGAGGAAAATGCTAGTGAGGCGGTGCACGAAATTAATGGAGCTTGCTGTGGACGACTTGAGCTGAGCGCGACTGATCCTCCAGACTGTTCTATCCAGCTATGCACTTCGTGGACCACTTCGTAGCCGCCCTTTCTGCAACCGTATCGTCCTCCAAGCCCCATTAGTCTTGCGCGATGCTTCACTATCATTTTTCGTCACACGCCATTCGTGCATGAGTAGCATGCGAAATTGTTCTCAAAATAGCTCCATGTTGAAGCAAGTACAGGCAACTCGTACACCAAAATGCTCGCAAGAAAATGTGTAGTCGAACAACACCAAAACCATGCAATTTTAGTTACTTTCGATCAATATATTTGGTATTTAGTACTCTAGTGCCAAAACGTATGTGAAGACCCAATACATGAATAACCAAGATCAACGTTACAACGATAAAGAAATGCAGACTGAAATCGCATGGAGTGAACTAGCGATGGTTATTCAAGTTAAAAGTCGTTTACCAAAGGCACACGTCTTATATGCGTGAATGAGTTGTAACTCATTCTTTTGGATACTTGGATTGCTCGTCTTCACTAGTGGTAGACACCGCAGCATAACTTTCATTCCTTTCATTCTCGAGCAGTCATTGTCCATGATGTGATGGTTTGCTTCAAACAAAATGACGTTCGCGAAGCTAATTTCGTGGTTCAGAGATGAATCTTATCAACAAGTACAGTTAGTTGACGATGGCCACACGTGGTAGCAGATCGTGTATGCGGTCGCCTGTACTCTTTCGTAGTAGACTTCACATTAACTGTAGCTCATATACCGCCTGTCCTTCCTATAATATTACCGCTACATTTACGTTTTACAGTTAATGAATATTCTACTACACCTCAGATATGAGATATTTCTCGAAGACTTGAGCTACACTTTCGTGCAGAAGTTGCGGATGTGTGTCAGCCGGTTTTAACGACATATCACTCAATTCTTATGTAGTCAGAGCGGAATATACTACCCACGTAATTGAAATATGAAACCAAATCGCTTGGAGTACGCTGAAGTAAGAGGATTAGCAATCAGATTTTGGTACGTCACCTGGTCGGTGGCTTTTCTTACAGGCCTAAAAAAGACCCGGGTTTCTCTCCTATTTCTGTATATCCGCCTTCATATCGTTCTACATATTCAGTCAGCACCCAAAGCATACATACGTAATGGTTTTTGTAATCAGAGAGGCATTTCGCTCGATTTATTCATCTCCTCACCATTCGATTTCCATGAATGTCTTCCAACACACCTTTTTTAATCGGTAAGTTCAGTGAGAATGGTCTATGATTCACCAGTGCTCAACAAAAGGATAACGATACGGTCATGGAAACAACGATTTGGCAAGTTTCACTATAAATCCGTATGGCCATTTCAGCACGATCGAGTGTCTTCATGACCCACTCTAGCAGCGTAATAAACAGCCTAGAAGGCGACGCTTGGTATGACTACTTCTCTTATTGGCATGGTAAAGGTTTGATGGTCTATATTTTCTTAGTAAAGTTATAATAAGAATAAATATAGAAATTCTGCAAAAGAGATTCCCCTGAAGTCAACGATTTCCAACGGATTAAATTACATCGACACTATTGTACCTTTTCCCACGCGGTCAGATAGAGGGTCAAGTGGCGCTTTCCACATAATCCGATAACGTCGCATAGACTTTGAATATGACTCATTCTCCATATCTCACGTGCCAGTGATTTATCCTCATTCAATGTCCATAATAAATGTAATGTAGAAAATAGATGAAACATCACAAAATAAACGGAACTCTCACCAGATTATTTTTGATGTTATTTTCATTATCCTCTCGCTTCAATACTTCAGCTGACTTCGTAATAACGCATGTGTCATCTCCTAGATCATAGTCCTCTAATGTAAAATCGAGAGAAGCTACCTGAACAAACACCTTGTAAAAGCTAACACTGCCTTCGTTGCAAAGTAACTGACTAATATGAACACTTACGAGTATACCAGCATGTTTACGCTTCACAGTGACTTCTGTGTGAGCTCCGGCAGGATTTCTAAAAATATAGGTAAGGCCATTTTTTCGAGGTACAAACGCAAGTAGTAATGAACGAACAAATCCAATAAACTCTCAGTAGTTGAACAGTATTTTTTCGATAACGTCTGATTTTGAAACTTTGACAAAATAAGCTGAACTGTCTAAATAGCTTGCACTAGAACTGTATACAAGATAGATGTCTTCTTAGTTGCAAATAAACAACTACCCCTCAAAAATCTGAATAAATTCGTAACGAAAAAGTTCATGCATATAATATATATATATATATATATATATATATATAGATGCATTAATATATACATACATATGTATACAGTATATATGTATATACACATACATCTGTATATGTAAGCATGCACACATGTGTATATGTATGTGTATACATATGTGTATGCATATGTATGCACATGCATATGTATATACATATATATGTATATATATATATATATATATACATATATATATGTAATAACAAGCGAAAAGCACAACATTTGCATGAAGCTAAAGTTCTACAACCCAAGGTGAGAATACTATGAAAAGATTCAACAGAAGAAATTTACGTCTAGATTCATGCATAGATTCTGTAACTGTGAGGATTATTTTCAAAGGAAATGTAGACTATTAATTTTAGGTGTTCCAAAAACTACTAGGAGTTCCAAAGTATATGCTAAGCTACATTTTCTCATAAAAAACTTTCAATAGCCTTACGAACATGTTTTCAGCATTGGGGTCAGGATAAGATGAGGTGATCGCATCAGACGCTCTGAAAAATGCCCTATTTGCTATTTAAAATCAACTAGTTAGAGGACTATATTGTAGAGGATGGAAATGTACCGGTGACGACCTACCTAGGCATATCCAAGTTATACAGAGGCGAAGAATGACGATGTGATGAAATAGTGGACGGTTTGCTAAAGGAGAAACAGAGAATTAGATTACTGTATGTAGTCCTTTAACAGCGGAACAGTTTTAACCAATCAGCCAACCGAGATAAGCAGTTGTTGGAAGTAGGAAAAACAAAGTCGTAATCGGTAGAAGACTTATTCGACGAACTGTCACTTTCGACGAAATTGGTAGATTTACCACTGAATAGCGCTCTCTTCGCCGATAATTCTTTAAGCGAATTTTTGGCGGCAATGTCACGAGCATAAGTTGGCTGTCTAAAAATATAGGAGATAAATGGCAAACTGCATTCCAATATGAAATTAAGCTTCTGTGAAAAGTTCGTGCCGTTTTGGTTTTTTCAATACGATTTTTGCACTGAAAGTGCACTATTTTCGTATCATTCAATTGAGCATTTCCTTGCCAACATTTTGGTTCACAGCTTGCTTATACTTGCTCTGAAATGGGTCTGTCTTGCGAACAAATCTGCTTGCTTTTCATGCACGAATGGCGCACAGGGGAAAGTGCTTGTGAAGCGGCGCGCAAGATTAATGGAGATCGGGGCAATGATATGGTTGCAGAAAGGACGACCAGGAAGTGGTTTGTCCAGAAGCTGGCGAGAACAGTTTCGAGGATCAGTCGCCCTCAACCCGCTCGCAGAAAGTTGATCGTCAAGCTGTCTGTGAGATGGTCGAAGAGAATTCTTCAATGGCATTGCGAATGTTAGCCGAAGAGTTCGATTCCTGCTTCAAGACCATCGCCGACAATCTGCATGAACTATGTAAGGTCTAAAAGAAGTCAAAGTGTGTGCCCCATGAATTGATCGAAGCCCAGAAGCCGGCCTTTCTGCAACCGTATCATCGCCTCAAGTTCCATTAGTCTTGCGCCATTTCACTAGCATTTTACCCTCCGCGCCATTCGTGCATGAATAGCAAGCGGAATTGTTCCCAAGACAGGTTTATATTGAAGCAAGTAAGTTATATACCAAAATGTTCGCAAGAAAATGCGCTGTCGAACGACACCAAAATCATGCATGTCATTACAAAAATCATATTTAAAAAAACCAATAAACCGAAACAGCACAAACTTTTTACATAACCTGTTATTGAATGATAATGAAGCACTTGCCCTGGGCCAATACGCTCTTGCACAAATGACGTCTTCTCCAATTTCAGTGCTTCTTCCTCATTTTTCAAAACACAAACGGGCTCAGCTTTCGAACAGAAGCCAAGCTCAAGAATTTCCTTCAAAAACCAATTAACTATCGTATCAAGAACAATGTGAAGAAACAATTAACGGATTATCGAATAAACTGCAATCGATTATTAACGTGACTCGCAACAGTAGACGAATTTATCATACCATGATTATGGCCAGTCACAACACAAAGAACATTCCCCGTGAATATTTTCAATCTTTCATGTCACAATAACTCTCTTACATCGAGTATACTGATAGTACCTGCTTTACATATAATCCATTTTAGATCATTTCACATAAGAGCTTCGTACTTCAACTATCCACACTTACCAATATTATCGGCATTTTCTGAGATAGATGGAGCCCAAGCCAGGGACAATGAACGAGATGCTCATGCGCTGAGGTCGGTGCAGTTGATGAGGCAGTTGTAGAGTAGAAAAATTGAGACTTTCGAAGTAAATCAGCCGTCGATAAAATCCCCACGTTAGGCCCATGGGTCATTCCGGGGCTTCGCGTGATTGCACGACCACCGCCTGATAAGCTGATCTTGCGATTTCAGCATCAATTCAAATATAAAGTCACACTAGTCGCTTAAATATGGTCTGCACCGTCCACGTAAAGACTAAAGAATAAAGCTCTCGACGTCGCAAATTTTTGAGAGATGCGCCATGCATTCGTCGTCATCAAGCATCCTCTGAGGTGATGCGAACGCATTTTTAACCCTTACAAAGACTAGCGCTGGCCTACCAATGTATCTAGCCAGTGCAGCTATCCTTCCAGACAGATCCGGT
Organism: Parelaphostrongylus tenuis; assembly: GCA_019055375.1. NCBI lineage: Eukaryota > Metazoa > Nematoda > Chromadorea > Rhabditida > Metastrongylidae > Parelaphostrongylus > Parelaphostrongylus tenuis. The sequence continues at coordinate 117,936 of JAHQIW010004200.1, read as the reverse complement.
ATCAGTTCATCAATCTCGGAGGAATGGAAGGCTTGCCGACCCCTGGGTGTGGGATCGAATTATCGACCACGTGTGCGCTGCAGAGCAACTCGACCCACTGCGCTACACCCGCTCACTAGAGTCAATGCAACTTTTCCTTAAGTCATCAAGTAGACTTGAATTGCTGACATTTCTATTATTACTAAAAGTATTTTGTATTTATATGCCATACCTCAGACAGATAGTATGTATGTCTCTATGTCACTGCTAAGATAAATCTTTACGTCAGCTATTTCCTCCCACTGCTTACTTTGTTATGCATTTTGTGAAACCCAACTCAAAGAATATTGAGAAATGAGCAAAACACAGAGCCTCAGGTGGGCTTAAAACCCACGGTTAGACTTACCGACTGCTTAATTCCATCCGCCATATCAACCAAGGCCCTTTTTCTCACCTTTTCTCAGCCATATTTTCACTCTGTTGGTGCTACCATCAATCACCCGTCAACGGCAGTGACCTTTATTTCACATTGCACGCCGTCATAGGAAAACTTTGAGGAAAAAAAAAGGAAGAAAATGGAGATTTCAACTGTATCATCAGCGAATTGGGATCAGTGCCGATTTCTGTTCCTTTAATCATTACCATTAACGGATGATTGATGATAGTAGCACCGATAGAGAAAAAAATGCTGAGAAAGGCTCCGGTTGGAGTGGTGAAAAGCACATCAGCCCTCACAAAGGGCAATCGTGGATTAAAAGTCTACGTGAGGTCCCGAGTTTTGTTTATATCTTCAATTTCTTATAGTTGTACTCAACTAAACATTCGCCTCAAAATTTCATGGTAAGATCAGCTAAATTCCTCACACATTAACGAACAATGGTTCACCAGCATAAATGGTCTTCCACGTTATGGTGGCTAGGAGGTGCTCAAGCCCAGCTAAGAATAAACCGTACCAGGAATGACCGCCGTCTTGGTAGCTACTAGTCGCAAAAACGCAATCTCCCTCAGATCTACAAGGGCCTGCGACTGCTGTGATGTAACGACCTGAGGAAGCCCCGGCTAGGCTTACCTCGGGACTCCAAGGAAGAAAACAGTTGGAGCAGCACAGTTTCACTCTTGTGCTGCGGCCCGAAGTATCAGTAAAGATGGGTCGTCCAAATATCCGAGTAAGTCATGAACAATCTACTGGTACCAGAAAAAAAATCTCCATACAACTTGTTCGAATTATGAGTATATGCAAGGAGAAGTAAAAGCATACATTACGTACCAGCTTCTCTTCAAACTCTGCATGAGACCGACTCCATTCTACAAAGAACGTGGCACATCGTCGATATGATTCCTTTTCGTATAACCTCTCGAACACTTCGTACACAAACGATAATTTACAATACTTCCTCTAAAGCAAAGCTATAATCAAATAGACGAGAAAAACAAGAATATTAAGCACACATTACCAGCAAACAGAGTATAGGAATCATGCATTCAATATTCCGATCCATAGAATCGTGGCCAAAATTATCCACAGCTTCTTTGAGCATTTTCTGCATCGCAGCCTTATTTTCTGGTCCAAAACTTTTCTCGAATAAAATGATAGTGCTGAAAAAGAAAAAACACCCAAAAGTGAAAGTAAGAATGGAAAAATGACTGAATTGATCAGGAAATTACGCAGTCAACCTATACAAACGTCGTTGAACCTTACGCGACGTCATGAACGCAGTAATTTTGGGTTAGCAAGAAATATTTCAACCTTTGTGGTTTTTGTTGATTATTTCTATCCATATAAGTTTTCATTTTTACTACCGTTCAATGCAAATTTTTGCGGTTATTCAGATATAAAACGCTTATACATTTGTTCTAAGATGCAACTGTCCCGATAGCAGAATTGTTGATTGTTGATGCTACACGAGTATCATTGCTTGCCAAAGCAGCATTTGAATCCAAACGGTCGAGTAGTGTCAATAGTCGTTTATGCTCTTGAGACAATTCCATCTTGAATCAACTGTATGAGTGCTGCAGATTGAAACAACCGCATGAAGCTAAACAAAGGTAAAAATAAAAACTCAAATGCATGAAAAATAATCAACAAAAACGAAGAAGTGCGGAAAAAGCCTTATCAACCGAATATGATGTGAAAATAAAACCGCTTTCGTCTGCAAATCAGTATATCGCCTCTTACATAGAATTTCACGCATATCGCGCGGTGGTTAGAGGTGCTCTGCGTCGCACATAAGATCGTTGGCTCGATCTCACGCTCATGACTCATCAAACCATTCATCCCTCCGGGGTCTGTAATTTGATACCAGAGTGATCTCACACTTGTCCGGGAGAATAAGCAGCACTAAGTCAATACAGCCAGAGGCCACCGCGAGTCATTTTAAAGGCCAGATATGCATTTATTCACCTCAAGCGAAGTCAGAAATTGAAGACGAATGCACGGCGCATCCCTCAGGGATTGATCAGCGCCGAGAGCCTCATCCTTTGAACCAAATTTTACTGATTCCAACTGAAGGATAGAATATGCTAATCATTGTCTATGAAACATCTTTCATGCTTTTTCACAACGAAAATCTTTTTTTTGGGGCCACGACATAAGTTTCAACTTGTTCCATCAAGGCTCATATTTGGAACAATATAGCAAATGAACAAACAGGAATTTGTCCTACACGACATGTTTCCCAATATATTGTTCATGCTCGGAGATACCGCCCATACATGGGGAAATTCCGGCACTTATGAATTCACTACCAAATTTTTCAAAAGTCCTCCAACGTAGTTGATTATGAAAGGAAATGATTCAAAAACTATGAGTAACTATTTAGATGAAGTAAAGCCTTTTCTATTAACAAGCACAGTTGTGAACTCCGGAGATACTTCATTGATTCAGAAATTATCAACAGTTACCAAAAACCACCGCCGTCGTAAACGCTAATGTTCTTCAGATAAAAACACTTCTAAATGGAAATTAATCGAATTTTAATGCATATCGCAGTGTTATGATGTTTTCTATATACCTAAGAGAACTGAGTGGTGAGCAAAAACGCGGCCTCAGGCGGGAATCAAACCCGCCTTTCATCATATCCGGGGACACGTGCTCTACCACTACACCACCGAGGCTCATTTGCCCGACTACTAATTCTTCAACAACTCAATGTGAGCTATCAGCCACCAACCTTTTACAGGTTTGGTCGGTATGCGATTTCGCTTTTTTTTTGAATTTTTCTTTCGGATTTTTTGTACTTTCAAATGGCTCAACAACAACGATCAGAACGCTCGCAATTCAACACAGTGAAAAGCTGTCACCCCACGACATTTCAGTCTACTTAAGTTAACGATAAAAGAACTTTCAACAAGATACCACAAGCATTCTTAGCATGCATCAGACGGCAGGGACACTGTAGTGTCTATGACCGATTGAAATCCTTTGAATTAGATGAGATGAACAGTTCACTGAACTGACTGAGCGAGCCAGTAATTTCTTATTCTTTTCTCCTTTCTCTTGACGAATAGAACGATCGAATAACCATCCCAAAAGAAAAACAATGGGACCTCACCTTCCTCCGTCTTCTAAGAAACGTACACTAAACAGGCTCACATATATCTTGCACTCCAAGCGAACGGAAACGCGCCGTCGGAAAAACACGCAACACATTCAAGCAACGCGTTCCTCCGTTCGACTAGAGCGCCATGTCTATGTGCGCTTACTTTAGCGCATATTTTCAATGGGACCCGGGAAAGGTGCGATGATTTGGTTTTTCAAGACAACAGCTCTACTGTTCAATTTCCCGAAAGGAAAGAAGGGAAAAAATCATAGCTAAAAAGAGGCAGCTCTTGAAAAAAGGAAAATTCAATGTGCTGTTCAGCAGTGCATGGCTATTATGGCGTCCATATCGATAGGAATGTGTCAATTTTCATACTATCAAGTGGCACAGCGATTTTCGTTCCTGGTTAAGAAACAGTAACTCAAAACACTTCAGAAATCTAGTACTTATTACTGCATCTTAGGGGCGATCAATGAATTAATATAGAACAAAAACCGTAAACCTTTGTTCTGAACATCAAAGGCCATATTACTAATCAAACGAAATTTCTTTTCATTTGAACGCTTCTAGCGGTGGTGTGATGTCATTGATAAACCCACTGATGTAGAGTGATGTGCAAAACTTTTGCGTCAGTTGGGACTACAACCCACATTTCATTCTGTCCTGGGGCGCATGCTCGAAGCGTTGTACCAACGACGCCCGTTTTGACACTCTTCTTCTCGTGCTAATCACATCATACCGTTGACGGTTGGTAGCTGACAGATAGATGCGTTGTAGCGCAAAAAGACTAGTGTAAAAACAGGTCTCCGTAGTGCAACGGTTTGAGCACGCGCTCTCGGATAGGATGAAATGTGGGTTCGAGTCCTAACTGACGCAAAAGTTTTACACATCACTCTACAAAAATAGCCATACTATTTGTTATGTAAAGACAAAAAAGGACGAAGGATAAAGCTCTCGGCATTGGTCAATTCCTGGAGGATGCGCCATACATTCGTCTTTAATTTTCAGTTTAGCTTGAGGTGATTTAATGTTTACCTAGCCTTTACAATGGCTCGAGGCGGCCTCACGCATTCTCGAATCAGTGCTGCTTATCCTCTCAGACAAGCCTGAGATCAGTACCAATGTGCCTGGTACCAGTTTACCGACCCTGAAGGGATGAATGGCTGAGCCATGAGCGCGAGTTCCAGCCGTCGACCTTGTGTACGATGCAGATTACGTCTAATAGATAGATAATAGGCAAACACCAACAATTCTTGACAATCACCATCTGTATGGTGTGCCATATGATCCCCTGTTACTATAAAGTATATACATAAAATCTTAGCTTATTGAGCTGGTGAAAAATTTCTCAGACTTCTTCGTTTATCTTAATTGTTTTTATGCATTTAAGTTCGTGTTCTTACTGTCGTTTAGAGCAAATTCTTGTGGTTATTTTGATATAAAACACTTATCCATTTGCTTAAGGATGGGATTGTCTCGAGAATAAAGACGATTGTTGACCTTAAAAGAGTATCGTTTGGGTTGAAGTGCTGCTTCGGCACGCAGCGATACTCGTGCAACATCAACTATCGTTTTTTCTCTCGGAACAATCCCATCCTGAAACAAATAAATAAGTGTTATATATCAAAATAACCGCAAGAACTTGCTCTAAACGACAGAAGAAACAAAAACTTGAATTTATGAAAAATTATTGAGAAAAAGGAAAAAGTCCGTAAAAGTTCATTGCCAACTCAATGAACATTTGAGCACCTAATAAAGTGCAGCTTAACAAAGAGAAAAAAAAAAGCTGTCGAATTGGAGAAAAGGAGAGTTCGAGATGTTTATACCTACCCGCAAACGAATTCCATACAACTTTCTCGATCACAAGAATGAAGAGCTTCTTCTATTGATCTGCAAGGGATTTCGATCGATATTCCAGGATTTAGAGACAAGTTCCAGAAGGTCAAAAAATCAGGCCAACGAAAATTATGGCGAGAAATGCTACGAAGGTAAAGCTTTAAAAGAAAGCATATGAGAACTCACGTCAAGAATTTCGATAACGATATTGGTCTTCTTTCCATCTTGAACTAGTATTTGAACATTACAGAGAGGATCTCGACACGAACAAGTCACGACCAGCCCACCGTCCGACCAAACGACCCGCCACCGACTGACGTAAGGGGGGTCGATCGACCACCGTGGCGTGTGCCTGACACAGAGCGGACTGCCTCGACCGCAGAGCGACACTGCCATCACCGGCGGGTTCTGCATGAACAGATCTCATTTATTTCATGAATAAAGCATAAAGGATAAAGCCCTCGGCGTTGGTCAATCCCTGAGGGATGCTTCATGCATTCGACTCCATTCGTAGTATTGTTTGAGGTGATTAAAGGCATTTTTGGTCTTTTTAATGACTCGTGGAGGCTTTTCGATGTATCAAGCCAGTGCTGCTAGGATTTGTCGACCCCGGAGCATAATACTATCGTACTTAAACGGGTGTTGGTCTTGTTAATAACAGATAGCATGAAAACAGAGTGAGAAGGATGTTTGGGCTGATCATTCACAAGTTGCCCCAGATTTGTTCCATGACAACCGTCTGGTCTTCAACAATCTATCACAGTGGTTTCACGAACAAATTGTTAGATAATTTTTGAACAACCTATTTGCACTAACAAAAGCAGTGATAAAACTTAACAATAAGGACGATAGAAATAGGAAATATGAGAATGAAAATAGTAAGTAATAGACATGATAGCTGTCGAAGACATGTCCTGATATTCAGTCAATTTACCCTTTCTTGGAGAGTTTCCATCTTCATCACTTACATAACCAGATGGCGTAGTAGTGCCCACCTGTTCAGTGTTTATGGTACAAGATCACCTTTCATTTCCAATGATGTAGAGTGATGTGCAAAATTTTGATGTCAGGGAGGACTTGAACCATCAACTAACCCTTTTCGGAGTCGCGTGTTAACCAATTGCACTAACAACGCCTGTTTTGCCACCGCTCTTTCTACGCTACAACGCATTAATCTGGGTTCACTGTCGATATCGACTATCAGGTCAAACCGTTGTCTTTGGCTGCTGACAGATAGATGCGTTTTAGCATAGAAAGAGTGGTGGCAAAACAGGTGTCGGTGGTGCAATTGGTTGAAGCACGCACTCCCTGAAAGGGTGAGATGCGGGTTCGCGTCCCGCTTGACGCAAAAGTTTTGCACATCACTCAACATCATTAAGCATATTTGCAGAATCATAGCACCGCTAGAAAGCACCTCGAAGCTAAACGACAATCAAGCCCGCATTCCACCCTTTCCGGAGGCGCGTGCTCTCCTTTTATTGAGAAGATGAGAAGGCTTTGAACATTCCTGAAAATTAGATCTACATTATTATTTAGCAGGTGGTTTTTTTCTACTTCTGGTTATTGATTTCCTTATTTTTTAGCTGAAATTTATTCAATTTACGTCTGAGAAGGAAAAAACAAATAAGTAATTCTCGGAAATTAATGTCGGGTTTCAATCTGCTTCTTTGAAATTTCATATCTGAGCTCAGAATGACTTCATTGGTTGAAACAAGCCTATATATGTACGCATTTATAATAATAATCTGCAGAGGCAAGAGACCACCTCTGGCGATAGCTTAACAATGTGGATGGCTAATAAGAAGGGCAATCAGTGTGACCACCAAAAAAATGTCCTCAATACTTTGAATAGATACACAAGTTTACAAGATCCAAAGGTGAGACTTGGTCATCTTCCTGAAATTGACCCGAGTGCCATAGACAGTGGGCCGAAGAAGTATTGTAATCGGTACTTACGATATCCATGGAAGTGGACAAAAACCTTTAATTAACATTTCTTTAGCACTAGCGTCCTATAGTTCTGTCCGTTCACCATGTTTTACGTGCTCTTCAAGAAAAGGACTCCTATTTTGTATGCTTGCTAAGACAGATTACCTAGAAATTTTTCAAGGACATGGTCTTGTACAAGATCGTACTATTAGGGCGAAGTGTTAGATGGTTATAAATTATTAGAAACAAGAATTCTTTTTTATTCTACCGCTCGCGATGAAATGATGTTACAAATAAACCCAATGATGTTTAGTGGTGTGCAAAATTTTCGCCTCAGCTGGGACTCAAACCCGCACTTTACGTTTCAAGCGTTGTGGCGCGACGGGTTAGAGCACGCGCCGCCGTACAGTGTGAAATGTGGGTTTGAGTCCCGACCAACTTAAAAGTTTTGTGCACCACTCAACATCATTTGATTGAGAGTTGCTTTCTAAAGAAGTGCAAACCCGATTCCTTGTTCCAGCGGAGAAACTCGAGGCACGTCTCTACCATTTACCTAGGAACTAACTTATGGCCAGATGTTTGCCACAGAAAACAGATAAATGATGGATTTTCTCAAAATGTATGGACCGAAATGTAATGCTGGAATTCACGGAAACATTAAGAGCAAATTGCCATGATCAGACTTTAACATTATCTTTCTTAAAACTGGTTGCTGCTATAATCAAAGCACATGGAAGGCTATCATTTTAATGCTTCTACTAAAATTTGAGCCTAGGAAAATCAGTTCCCATGATTCCTTCATGAAGACTGCAGAGATGAAGCCTAACGAGCGAATTTGTGCCCATTGTTCATACCACATTCACATCGCAGCCTGTTTTTCTAGAAATCGGTTTAGAAAGGATTACCTAAAATGACTCCCTCAAAAAAGGAAATTTGTAGCGTTTTGTTGTATACGTCCAACTTTACGTATAATGGCGAAAGTAACTTGAAATCTCGATGGGGCACGTTCACAATGAAGCGCACGGTGCGCAAATTGTCCGGAAAGTTTCGGCGTGGATTAACGGATGACAACAACAATATAAGGACGATAATTGAGGCTGATCCTGTAAATCAATAGATCTGCGCGTACAAAATCCAGGATGTGAAACATCGTATTCCTACTTTTCAGTGGGTGCAGTCTGTCGCGCAATTACATCTGATAATTGCTCGTCTTTCTCGGGCGTTATCATGATCTATAAAGCTTAGTCAGAACCACGATACATTCCTGGAAAAACAACTGTAAAGAAAATGGTCACCATAAGAACGGATTAGGCTAAATAATAAGAAGACATTCAACCCATGGTACAAGTTAAATTATTCTCAAAACAGTATGACAAACAAGTCCAAATGTGGACTGCGTAGGGAAGTGGTGCCTCGATGCAGTGCATGATCAAAAAAAAAACTTTTTTTTTTGGAATTATTGTACTGCGTTCAAGCCCTCAAATGAAATGATATTGGGAGTAGACAGGAACAAATTCTAAGGCAGCAATTTTCGTACCTCAACCTCGCCCTCTACGGCTTACTTTGAAGTGTACAAACCGTATGATATACTCTGCATTTCAACATTGAATTAGTCTTAACATTTTTCGTGTGAACCTTCTACGTAATTAGAACACAATATAATGAACTGGAAAAAAAACTATGTGCAAACTCTTGGTACAAAAGCAAATAATCTTTATGACTCGCACACAATGCAAATGACATGAAACAATATGACAATGATAATTCTTCAACAGCATGAGACGGGAAGCAGACACAATTTTCTTCAAGCGCATAGCGTATTCCGAAGTAGAGCACTCATGCTGAGATCCCCTACATTTCGAGTTCCATAAGCATAACAAAATCTAACATTGACATAAGCTAAATACGGGAATACTTATGCAGTAGACCAATTAGCACAAGATACACTGTATGATTAGATCGGCGCATGACGGACGGTGTGCATTCTATACAATCATACATGGCGAGCCAAGTGGGCGATGTATGCCATGAGTGTAATTTTTCCGCACAAAACTATTCTCCTCGCACTTTTGCTATCTTTCGGTAGATTATCGTAAGCAGACAAATGTAAAAGTAGCTCCTAGAAAAGCTTTGCCTATGAATCTTTTTCTAGACAAGTTTATCGTCAATAATTCTATCCGACCTGAAATATCATGGTGGGGAAGAGGACCAACTTCTTCATTTTTTTGATGGATATTTATTGATTGTAAACAAAAAGTTGGAGATGTTGAGGAATTTATTGAAGTACGTGTCAGACACTCTATAAATTGCTCGAGATTGAAATTCTGGTAGCGTCATTTCAATGAAGGATGCTGGTCCTGTTCGATGAACACCTCTTTGACAATGATAATAAGAGGCTAAAAATGATTCTGAGATACATGGTGAACGGTTAGCTCGGTAGTAGTCCATCAGAGATACTAGTATCCGCCGTTAGGTTCGAACAAACAAGCTAACTTGTCCATAAAAACGGTTCTTAGTGATGTATGTGCATTGAGTATTGTTTTTCCTAATCTAATCAGTATACAAAATCTAATTTAACTGAGTTTTGTATTGACTGTGACTATAAAGATTTCTGTGGCGAAAGGAATCAGCGAAAAATGTTCGTTCAGATCAATCCGCACAATTCCAGTAAGTGTTTAGTCAAATGGACGTTCATCCTCGCGAAAGAGTTAAAAGCGCATTATGATATTTACAGAAAAGCAAGGATGAGTTGAGTTAAGTAAAAGTCAGACGGGAACAGATGAAAGGAGGAGAATTTCCCATTTACTTGAGAATCGTAAGGGACATAAGAATACAACATTTTGAACATAATACTAAACACTTCAAATGCAACAAAACATTGAATGTGAGCACTTTTCAGGGAAACTAGAGCTAGTCTAACGAAATCTTTGCAATCTTATAATTGCGCAAAAGTAGAGATCATGAGACACATTCTTGCAAATTTAAAACATTAGCTAATCTAATCAAACGATCATGCTGTCTGCAGAACTGTTGAGGTAATCTAACACATAGGACTGAAGGGAATTTCGTGCCTCATCGATCCAAAGTCCACCCATAGAATATCTGCCATTAAAAAAAAAACCATTATAAAGCCATTAATAGCTTCCGTTATGACAACTACTTCACACTAACCTCTAGGCGCGCACTGCGAATTTGAAAAATTATTAAGGTTCGTATGAAATGGAAATAAAGTTACAAAGTTGGTCATAAAGCAACTTACTTCTTGTAGAATTCCTCTTCTTTGAGAGCCTGGTATTTAGGACGATCATTGCAGTCCTTTGTCAGGCTTAAAAAGTATTTCAGAAAATCTTTGTTTCAACGTTTCAATTAGCGAAATTGCGTAATAACGAACCATTTGCTAACAAATGTCACAAAACTACGAGAAAACTGTCCGTCCATTCTTAGCACTGGTGGATCTCCTTGTACAACAGCACTCAACTGATCAAAAACTGAATTCCATGGTGGATAGGGGAATTCTCCAATCGCAATTTCACACTGAATTCTCAACGAGTACTGATAGTAAATGGATAGCAAAAACTACAGCAAAATAGTGAAGAGAGTAAGAAGGAATTGACCAAAAATTTTAGAACCAAAGAATCCAGGAACTCACTAAAGTGATGCCGAGAGACCAAATATCTGATCGAATGTCGTATTTCTGGCCATAGTTGGATAGGCGTTCAGGCTTGAAACATAGACGATCGATCGGATAACAATGAAAGGATTATTTTCTTCAGCTAGCATTATCCTATTCTTATTTCCTTATTTTTATTATTTCTATTCTTCCAATTTATTTATTTATCAACTATTTATTATATGCAGCTATCTGAACAAAACAAAGCTGAAGAGTAAAATTACAAATGATAGCAACTGCTGAGCACGCCATAACAACCGCCTCGCTGTGAAATTTCCTCAAATCAAAACACATTTTTCAAAGATTATTTGTCCATCTGCCTTTTTAAAGCGGTAATATAGAGTTATAACTGTATATCCAACAGTGCTGAAAGATATGCAAAATGGAGCTCGAGCGGGCGTAGAACCCGCGCTTTCAAGGACACGCGCTAGCTAAATCACCACCGAAGCACCTTCTCCGCTATCACTCTCTCTAAAATACAAAGTCGATTCTTTCAGCAACCAGAGTGATAGCACAACTAAAGTTCCAATTGTGCTGTTAGCATGAGTCCTCTGAAAGCTGAAAGTGGGTTCAATTCCTGCCGAGATTCAAGGTTTTGAACATCGCCCAACATTTTTGGATTGAAAGAAACTTGTTTACTTCACGAAATTTGTTTATGGCGGCAGATTTCAACAAAACATGTACTTTTACACAATCATCACTTTGCTGGACCAACTCACTGAGGAAACTGAAGTGAAATTTATTTAGTTTCTGCAATTTTTTTGTTAGCATCTAAATAGTACTTGGTAGACGCTCAACAAAAGTCCAAATTTCCATACAAAAATAATTGACATGAACTTCAGAGAAAGCTGTAATGCCAAACTTTAGCAAACGTTTCATCAACTAGTAGATACAAGTTCACTGAAGACAGAATCGATGTCTTCTCTCGCAGAAAGAGTGGTAGCAGAAAAGGAGCACAGATAGTGGAGTGGTTAGCACGTGCCACAGGAAAGGGTGAAACATGGATATCACTCAGCATTATTAAATATATAGTTATAACACTAGTACACTAATTCTGAGTCATTAACAAATTTCCTTAGCATATAGACGTTGAATACAATCAAGTCATTCAAAATGGCTTCCAATTGAAATAAAACGGGTAAAGGATAAAGCTCTCGGAGTAGTTCATTCTACTGAGGGGTGGGCCTCACTCTTCTTTATCAAACCTCCTTTGAAGTGACTGAACGCAGAGCTGCCTGCTTTACAATGACTCCCAATGTAGACTATCGATGTCACAAGTCACTGCTGCGCTTATCTCAGAGAAGACTGGTACCAGATTGCCAACTCCCGAAAGATGGAAGGCTTGGTGAGCCTTGGGCACGCGAGATCGAACCATCGAAAGCGTGTGTGTCACAAAACACGTCTAACCACTGCTTTCTCTGTGTAAATTCAATCTGGCCTAAACTAGCCTTTTTCAATAGAAACAATGACTAACAATTCTTTTGAATAAAAATTTGGGCTCTTTACTGTTGGACGGCGACAAATGAATATTCGACCGCATTTGTGTTTATAATCATTCGAAAGCTTAAATCTCTGCCTAGAGCTGTACGTGGCCGGTTTATCAGAACATCCCTTTACAACGCTGTAAAATCCAAAATAATGTTATGTCACACACCTGCAACGCGCCCTCATTTTTATCACGCGTATAATTCGCTGGAAGCACGAAAAGCATTTCGGCGTGTATAGGAACTTCCGTAGTATTTAGGTCAATCATTTTATCTGGAATTTCCTTCAAAGTGGAGAAGAAATGCCTATTGAGTAACAAGTTTAATCCCACATGTCTAACACTCTATGCTATCGATCGACCACCTCACCCCCACGCGCAGATTAGCTGGTAAACAAGCGCGCAGATTAGCTGGTAAACAAGCTCGCCGATCATGTAAGAATCAAATCTTATATTCTCTGCTAAACGGACTTATTGGAAGATAAGAATAACGTTGAACTGATTGATACTCACGTTATCGAATGATTCCCAAAGTCTGAAGAAAGATCACTGCCCAGCGAGGTGTAAAAATCAAATATTTCCTTTCATGTACGGCATTATCAAAAGTTTTTCTAAAAAGCAAAGCAAACACATTTTGAGTCCTTCGAGACTTGTGCTAACGACAGAGCACTAGCAATCTGAGGAAGGAGTTTTGTCAAACGAAACTCAAGTGAAATAAAACTGAAAAAAGCCTGGTCGTGTGAAACATAAATTATTTTGTACGCTGCAGCGCTACAAAGAAAAACTTGTCAAAAAAAAAAATGGCCACGCAGGGCTCTAGTCAGAGATTTAAGCTTTCGATTGATTAATAGCACTCTTATGAAAATTTCTTGTCCAGCGAATGATGTCAAATATTCATTTGTCGCCGTCTAGTAGAAAAGTACCAGAACTTGCTATAAGCCATATGAAAAGCGGCAACTGTACGGTTCTCCTGCGTTATTGTAGAAGATTTCTGACGACTATCCGAAAATTGAGCAGACTTAATCCTACGCAGAAAAATATTTCCTAGACTTAAAAATGTACAGGTACTACTGATGCTCAGCGAGGCATTTACTCCTAGGGTCAGTGCTAGGATTAGTTGGAAAAATATGGAAAAATCCAACAAACAACATTCAATAAAACTGCTAGAAAACCGTCTGAATAGTGGTGGACATACAGCGAGATAGGGCTGGCAACCTGCATCATGCGTTTTCGCGAGTGAATTGATCAGCTGACCACTGATGCCAAAGTCACATAACTTCACCATACCACATCTGTTTACGAGGATATTTGAAGGCTTCACGTCTAAAAGAAAGAACTATAATAAACTTCAAAAAAGTGCACATGCCAAGAAGTAAAGATTCTATGAGTCAAAAAATTCACGCTCAATGGCAGACGTGGTAAGACGAGGGGATGGGGAACTAGAGAGGCTGTGACCAAGTGGCTAGTGATGTGGGCTACTAGAAAGCAAGGTACTGATTCGACACACTACCAACACTTTCTGCAATCAGTGAAAGTCCTATGTAACGCCTTAACTGAGATTCCTCCGAGACTGCAAGGAGATCTGCCGGATAAAATTCTACGTCGTTTCCGAAAAAGACGAGATCCCCAAGAGGCAGTCAAAACAATACATGCAATGCTCGAAAACCATTGTAGAGGTTGGATGCGAGGAAGGAATCGAGTGCTAGAAGTGGTGGAATCAACCGCAGAGAGAAAATGTGATGAAGGATCGTGTAAACGAATAAATGGGTAAATCAAGAAGTAATGACCGATGTTTGACAATGCGGAAGTTGTTTAACTCTAAAATAGCGAATGTCTAAGCTACGGTCTATTGAAAGCAGGCCCTTTTTTTAGATTACAGACATTCACCTAATACACACTATATGTAAGTAATGTAGTGGTGGCACGCGACATCGATATAGGTAAACCGCTGGTTCAGCTCCAGGCTGTATCAATTACTTTGCATACCACATAACATTCGCAGATGTATATATATGACTTTAAACCGTTGCTAAACCAGTAGAACAATCTTCGGATATTACTAGGATAGCTGGAAGACCCTCGTTTTAGGATATTAGTTCTTCTACCACTATCACACTAGACGCATTTGCCAGCTTTACAGAAGGCCAATAAACTGTGCTATGAAACCTATGGATCAACCGCTATACACCGCAGCTCTTAGACAACCGATTTATCAGTCTTACCAATTGTGTTCAAGAATGTTGCCAAACAGTGATGGGGGACGTCTCTAGCAGAATTAGCTAAAAATTTTCCGAAGTTTTTCGTTTTTGCTGATTATTTTTCATGCAACTAAGTTTTTGTTTTTTACTTTCGTTCAAAGCAGCTTCTTGCGTTTATTTTGAAATAGAACACTTATATATTTGTTATAAGATGAAAGTGTCCCAAGAGCAAAAACGATTGTTGATGCTATACGAGTATCGTTTGGGTTCAGGTGCTCATTTTCCACGCAACGATACTCGTACAGAATCATCAATAGTTTTTGCTCTCGGGACAACTGCATCTTATACAAATAGGTAAGTGTTCTATATCAAAATGAACGCAATAAGCCGCTCCATACGAAGGTAATCACGAAAACTTAAAGGCATGAGGAATAATCAACAATAACGAAAAAGTCGGGAAAATTTTATGCCAATCCGATACCAATGATCGTTGAATTGAAAACGTTTACGAGGTAATTACTTTTAGAACTCAATGAGCTAACACGTCTGTTTGATGCCCGTCAGCCTGCTTGTCATGATGATGTAGTAATACGGGGCGAAATAAAGAGGATATTTTAAAGCTATGTAAGTTGATTCAAATAGTATTTTTCATTCAACACTGAACCATAAGATTAAACTTGTATGCTACTCGTAAAGTGTGCAGATTCTTATGGTTCAGTCCTGAACGATAAAATACTGCTGAGTTGAATTATATAGCTTCAAAATTTCCATTTAAATTCGCCCTGTATTACTACATCAACATGACAATTAGGTCAACGAACATCATACAAACATGTGTTAGCTCAGTACGAAGCTCATTAACTGAAGAACAATAGATAAAGCTCTCAAAATTGATTAATCCCTGAAGGATGTGCTACGCATTCGATCTCATCAAGCATCGTTTGAGGTGATTGAATACATATAGGGTTTTTACGATAACTCGCGGTGGCCTACCGAGGCAACTAGTCAGCGCTGATATCCTCTCAAACAGATCTAGTACCAATCAATTGACCCACGAGGAATTGAAAGAACATTTCTTTACCCTTAGCGTTAGAACGAGCCACCCAATAATCGACCACATGTGTATTGCACGTCACCTCTAACCACTACGCAACACGCGCTCTAATCCACTCATGCATGACAATAAGATACAAGCATATCTATCTTTTCGCTTTCTTTCATTTGGGTAGTGAAGCCAATAGTACAAGGAATGCTCGAACTCTTCAAAACGTGAAAACATCTATGAATTCCTCTTCAAAACAAACCGCTTCTGGGCACACGTTAAAGTTCGCTGTTGATTGGGGTTTCAGTTCTAAATTAAAAAATTGAGGAAAGAATAGGAGGATGATATGATATAATACTTGGAAGGACGAAAAAATTCCCTTCTAAAAGTTCTTTGTTGGATTCTTCAGTGCCCTAGCAATCGAAAATTCATAGGCGGCTAATGAAAAATTTGCAACTCCACAAAACTTTCGAAGGTATTTCTTTAATGCGAAAACGCCAGTCGCTTCTCCGTTACAAAATCTGCAAAAAAAAAATCGTCTCATTATGTTTTTGATATTGGCAATGCTGTGAAAACCACTTTAAAACATATTTCATTTGTCACAATCCATCATCTAAAATTTTCGTCGAAACAGATTTCAACGATTTCATTCCCCGTACAAATGATGCTCTAAATTCGTAAAAAATGGCATGATCTCCTTACTGTGCAGAAATGTTGGTAATAGGGCAACGACTGTAAACCAAAATCTCGTAAAAGTGAGACCCAGGAAAAGACTGACAAACTGAAATCCACAGGCGATATTCGAGGTTTCACGTACTGGAACGTTACTTTTCAAGACAGAAAAAAAAAAACTGTGGACGATAATGCGCAGCTTATGACGGCCATCCGAAGCCGATAATCCAACCAACCTGCTGGATACGCACTCGGAAAACTTTAGAAAAACTCGAAATCTCGGCTCAATATTCGCACTAGGAATTTGACGACAAACTTCTAATGTCGATCTTCTTAGCAATCCCACAGAAAAATTAGGAATGTGTAAATAAGCTCACCAGCTGCACTTAAAAATCACTCGGCGCATGGAACTGACTGGTGAAAAGGAGGAAATGATTCATGAAAGTCGAAAAAATTTAACGACGACGGACCATTTGACACTTGAACTACGTTTAGTTGGATAATTAGATTCAGAATGAGCCTTTAAGCATGCGATACAGCTAAATTCTTATCCGAAGATCCGTTTAACTCTTTGTGTACGACAGGCCCACGGCGCTAACTGCTCCGTCGCGCCCGACCAGCAGCTCGTAGTCCGAGAAATTAGTGAAAGTGGTCATCGGAAAGAAGGTTGTTGGTTCGTTTCCCTACCACAACAGTTCACAATTGGACCTTTTGTTGCTATTTTTTGTTGTTGATTATCTGAATCTTCCATAACGTAATTGATATGGCAAAAAAAAAAAGCCAGTTATCTAACATTCTATCACTTTTGACAAGAAACAGATCCATGCGATAACAACGCATATTCAACTTTATTCACATTCGTTTCGACGATGATGGCAAAGTCGAACTCGAAAACAAAGTTTCTACAATGTGCGACTTTTTCGAAAAAGTTTTGTAGAAATTGGAATAGTCAAACTTGCGGAACCTGTGCGCTGGTTCCGTTATTAGCCCGTTATCTAAGTATCATATCATAAAACACTTGTAAAACATGTAACTTCTGAAACAACTGAGGGGTCTTTTTCTTGCTGTAATCACGTCTATGGAGAACCTGCAAACTAACCGACACCAAAAATCTGCATTGAAGCGCCATGGGAGAGGATCGAACCAGGAAACTCCTTACCTGTGCACTAACCACTCGGCACAGGGGCTGCTCTCCACTACGTGGCGGCGGGATAAGGCTAGTGCCGTGGGTCTGTGGTGCCAAAAAGGTTGAACTGACTTTTCCGCCACTGACAGAGGCGGTCACGCTAGAAATTGCAGTGTAGCACTCAGACAGGGTGAACAGAAAAGACCCACTACTTTTGCAGAACGACGGCTTACTACAAATAGGACGATTAACATTATAAATGTGCGATAATTAATGCAAAGGAAACACGGCTTATCCCCAAAAATTTGTAGATTTTAGGTGCCATTATTGAATTAGTGAGGCTGCGTTTGAGCCCAGTTACGGCGTTTCAAGGTTGCTCCTCAAAGGCGGCCCTCTCTCTTTCATTGAGGCTGATACAAAATGTGATCGACAATACTAGGATGCAAACGAGATCTTCCCCTTTTCCGAGATATTAGGATCTTGCGCTTTTGAACAAACTCATCTAAACACCTGAAAAGTGGTCAAGATAGTACTCGTCCAAGAGAGTGGCGAAAGAAGGGAAGCTTAGTCATTGAGGCTTCTCGACAGCACAGCAAAACAAACCGCAATAAAATGCAGATAAAACACAGCTCTACTCAACTTCGCGATATAGAAGCTTTTGCTTTTATTGACCCCCGGAGTTGTTTCCGGAGCAATTGCTTTGCCGTTCAACTTTTTTTTTTTACTATAATTCCAAAAAAAGAATGACTTAAGCTCAAAAAAGGGGTTGGTAAGCCCAGGGTCATACACCGGTGTTTCGGAGGTTCGTCCTCCTCATCAGTGACCCCCGCCCCACATTCAGCCCTGCATTGAAGCAAGGAGGGTGGCGTATGTGGTGATGGCACAGTGTACTATGACACTGTACCATCACCACCTCTCAGTCGATAGATTTTTGCTGTTAGATCAAAACTATATCAAAAGATCGACTGTTTTTGAAACCCCCAAAAAACATTCAATATAATTCCAAAAAAAGAATGATTTAAGCTCAAATTTTTTTGGAATTATATTGAATGTTTTTTGGGGGTTTCAAAAACAGTCGATCTTTTGATATAGTTTTGATCTAACAGCAAAAATCTATCGACTGAGAGGTGGTGATGGTACAGTGTCATAGTACACTGTGCCATCACCACATACGCCACCCTCCTTGCTTCAATGCAGGGCTGAATGTGGGGCGGGGGTCACTGATGAGGAGGACGAACCTCCGAAACACCGGTGTATGACCCTGGGCTTACCAACCCCTTTTTTGAGCTTAAATCATTCTTTTTTTGGAATTATATTGAATGTTTTTTGGGGGTTTCAAAAACAGTCGATCTTTTGATATAGTTTTTTTTTTACTGTTTATTAGTACACACGACGCGCATCACATTTCTTTGATAAAATTCCCATTTCGGTTCCCAACACTTCTAGCTTTCGATTCGTCTTCTCGCATTCATCGCTTGCTTGAGGTTTTGGTCTCCATCATGAACATCGTAAAGTACTGCAATGATCGGACAGATTTTGCACTGGAGATACACAGGCTAAGTCGTTTCCTGAGACATTCACACTGGCTGATTGCCGGAGAGTGTTGAGGAGGAAGAGAGGGTGTGATCAATCCCACACTAAGCATCGCCGACCACTCAATTAACCATCCTTCTCTCCAAAATTCATCCCAAAATGAAGTCGTTAGGATATCGCAAGGATAATCTGATTCTCCAACCTACAAAAAATTGTCACGATAAACGTGTCACTAGAACAAAAACCCATTTGAAGGCAAGTGCATGTTAATGCTAAATAAAATTCACCATCTGTGCCGCATCTCAAATCACTTCGGAAGTGCCAATCAAATGTTTCTCACATACTACTGTTGGATCTATGTCACCAAAGGTTTGTAATCTGAGGGCTCTTGCACTACTCACCTCTATGTATGATCTTCAATTCACTCTTTAGATAGTCCAGAGCATCGATTACCTAAGTAAGAAGAACGTCATCTTCCTCAGCCCTTTCGGTACCGCAGAACCGCGGCCTCCGCATCTCTAACTGACAACTCTGGACGGTCTGCTCCACCTCCTCTGCATATCTAACCCCAGAGTTCCATTGTTAGACGTGTGCCACTGTTAGACGCAGCAGCCTGCTAGTGTTAGACACGGCAGCAAGCATTGTTAGACGCAGCACGCTGAGGGTTAGAGATACAGAGGAGGTAGAGAAGACAGTCCAAAGTTGCCAGTTGGAGATGCGAAGGCCGTGAGTCCACGGTCCTGTGAGGGTTAGTTCGTGGAATCATCATTTCAAAGTAAAAAAAAAAAACAGTAATCTCAACAACTCACAGAAACGGCTATATGTCCAATGACATTTTCATCGAATCTTTTATGTTGATGATTATAGACTCGTTTATAAAGGATATCCAGTGAGACATCCATAAACTCCATACAAATCCAACAGTCACCCTTTAAATACTTTGCAACAGTCGTGAGATTATGAATGAAAAGCGAGAATCCAAAGGAAAACAGACAAGTAGAAACAACTCGAAACTATACGATACATATATCTATGAAACGACAACCATTCAGGAACAACTATGTTAAAGTTTTCATGGACGACAAAGGAGATGATAAATGATAATAGACCCACTTCATGCAGAATAGCACCAAAATACTTTACGATATTCGGGCACTCTTCTGATCGCATAATGGTGTCGTGCTCACGAATGATCTTCTCCTGCTCACGGCCGCTTATATTGTTGCAACGAATTCTCTGAATAAACAAATTTGTGAAAAAACTTGTGTATGTGTGCAGAACATTCAGCCAGATTTGCAAAGAACATGAGATCAGCGGCTAGGGATGTCACGCAAAACACGCATGCTTGCTAGTTTGATAACCTCCCAGTTCTACAAAGCTTCAAATCCTTCCGGAAACCAAAAATGGGGACCAGATTGGCTTCAGAATAGCTCTAATTGATCCACAACACCTGCTATATCATTTAGGACCTTCATACACTCTAGTAAAGTTGTTCCAAGATTGCGGAAAACTAGCTTTTCCAGCAATATCTAGTGTTTATAAAACAAAGTGCTCAGAAGGCACTCGAACTCATAAAGAAACCCTAAGACTGTACAATTCGAATATCGCAACTCATGTTCACCCTTTGAGAATGAGACCTTTCTCGCTTTTCCCTCGGACCTTGATTAATGATTCAATACCTTGAATCGCGGTTATTCCAAGATGAAACTAAGTTTCACATTGCACGCACAGTTTTTGCTCAAGCTGTGTGAGAGGTTGTGGGGCTGTTTTTTTAGTAAATCTACATAAGTGAAATTAGAGCGCAAATTTAGGTGAACCTAAAGCAAACATTGGCCTTTATAAAAGTCCTTATAGAGCACTGGAAGAAAAAAAAGATTATGTTCTACACCCTTGACCTTAGGCTTCTTAGACTTAGTAGCGCGTTTATTTGGCAATATAAAATGAAGGTGAAAGCCTAAGTCTATGCCTCTAACAGATAAAACCCAGAATCTTGCAAAACGTAGAGAAAATATCCAAATAAATGAAGAAGATATATGGAAAAATGCGCGTCGAGTGTGAAACTCAATTTTGTTTTTGCTGCAAAAGCATCTTGAAAAAAAGCGGAAAAGGCTTCATCTCAAAGGGTTAGAAAATGAATTACAATACCCAAATTTCAGCTCTAAGACTTTGTCGGAAAGATGTATCACAACGGACTCAATGAAGAAACCGGGTCATATTGAAAGGAACACTTAAGGATTTTCACGTAGTGCAACCATATTTATCACGGAGTACCTTATGCGGACACCTCTACAATCGCTATTCGTTGTTGTTTCGCGAATAAGCAGCTACTTCACTGAATCGGAGAACATTGAGAGTGCCACACTTCTAGTATGAGAATGTGGTTCTTTTCGGTTAAGCGGGGAGAAACGAAAAAACGACTCCTTTTGCTGAAAAAAGACTTTCCATTATACTTTTATTAATCATTCGAAAACTTGAATCGTCTGCTACTGCGCCACGTGAATAATTTTTTTTTTAAAAAGGGTTTTTATAACACTGTAAAAGAAGGAAAACATTTGTGTTTCACACACACGCATTTTTTTCGCAGCACAGAACTCTTTCTTCAGACTATGGACAGCCATTCGATAGTGTAAGTTTCCGCGATTCCAATGCTGTGCTTCGTTTTCGAAAAAAACCGTTTGGCTGCAGTGTAGTAAGGAAAATGAGATCGCGCTCCACATATCCGGCGTGCTTGTTTATCGGCTTATGTAGAATCTGGGTGCATGCCGGACTTCGTATAGATTGCGGTGTTCCACGATCGATGGATCGAGATACGTTAGCGCGTCACATGTGAAGTGCAATTTTTGATATTCGATTAGAATTTTTTATCACAATAGTTCACCAACACGTTCATATGTTTTTCGTGTTTACGGCGAAATGATAGTTACATTACGCGGGCGGTGTAGGACACAATTTTATTTTAAATGCTACATTTTTATAAAAGATTTTTCAAAAAAGGAGCACGTAGCGCACTAGCCATCGATTTGGTTCTTATTCCTCAAAAAGGGTCTTTTTTTAAACTGCCTCCGGATGACCGAGAAGAACTGAAAATCTTTTTACAACTAGACGTGACAAAGAAGACTCGCTGACTTTCTCTGTGACGTGAGTTCATTCTTAGCTGAGCGGATGCTACCCTGTCATCTTCTATCGCTTTTCGACATTCAGGCACACCACCGAACCCGCGATGAAGTGATAAACACTCAAGTGACATCCACCTCCTCTATAAACTTGAGCGATATCCACAGCGACATTCGCTAATAGTTCGATATTCGCTAGTTTTTCTGTGATCAACAGTGGAAGGAAGAGCAACGCCAAGTAAAAATTACTTATACTTAATAGCCTACGGACGTCCCAAAAACAGGTAACAATTAGCATTTACAGGAAGGCCTTACATCATGTGCATCATGCATGAGTAGATCAAACGGTTTCAGCATTCATCTCATTCGGGACGATCGAGTCTTCTTCGCACGGGGAAGCTTTTCTTCTGAAGTTTAAGTAAAGGGTCGCTATCGTGAATCTCGACAATCTAAGTACTTGATTTTTTGAAAAGCCTTATTGGTACGCTGTAGTAGTGAAAATAAAATTATATTTACCACTCGATTAGCTTTGCATGCTCGGTTAAGATCTACATGTGGCTTTTCATGAGACGTTATAAATATTTGATAGCATAAATCCCAACAAATCTGAAACTGCGGATCTAAGTTTTGAAAAGATCTTCATTGAGTGCTGTAAGAGCAAAAAGAAAATTACGTCTTGAGAGTTTTCCTCGCACATGAGATATATGTTCTTTAAAAGTGTATCAGCGTGTTCAGGAAAACGGGAAGCACCATAATATTAGTACAAATCTGAACGTATTCCCGAAATAGAGGAAGAAACTTCAGCTTAGATAAGGAAAATCTTGCTGCGCGCAGCGATTTCAACCCCGAATATGCTCGAATTTTGTTACTTATCTAAAATTATTTCTTCGCCTTGTAAAGAATTTCTAAGTTTTGCGCAATTATAGAAAAGCCTTTGTTCTATCGCTCTATAGATTAAACTTTCTACTTTGTTTCAAATTAGTGATTAAATCTGCAATAAAGTTCGAGCAACGGGCTAGCTACTTCAAATGCGAAACGTAAGCCTTTTTTCGCTCTTACAACACTTCATAAGGACCTTTCCAATAACTGAGACTTAGTCTCCGGACCATCAGATTTATGCTTCGTTCATTTATACACATTCAAAAATCTAGCACGGAACGAAACACAGACCCTTATCCGGTAAAAAAAAAATCTGCGCCAAGTGAGACACGTGATTCTATCTTCGCCACTACTGCAGCGCAATGAAAACTTCTTTCCAATTCCAAGTCCTGTATTAGAATAGCCGTCTCACAAGAAATCGAATTCCACTTGAGTTTCAGTGAAAATTTCTGTTTAGCGAAAACCCAAGCAAACACGATTGAAAACACACTTTACTAGTCTCTTGTTAGCTACAGCGCACCAAGAAACCCTTGTTATAAATCGGGCTCATTAATGAAGTCGCAATTTTTTCGGCTATCGAAAGACGAGGGGCGTATGCGACACAATGATTAGAGACGCTTTGCGTCGCCCCCGAGGTGAAGGGTGCATTGTCGCGCTCATGGTTCACTAACCTTCCATTCCTCTTGTGTCAGTAAATCATACCAGATTCGTCCGGGAGGATAGCAGCACTGGCTCAATACTTTGGTAGACCATCGCCAGCCATTTGAAAGGCCAGATATGCATTCAATCATCTCAAATGATGCTACGGAACGGATTTCAATGCACGGCGCATGTCTCAGGGATTAATCAACACCAAGACCTTTCTCCTTTCATCCTTTTGTCAAACGACGAAGAGAGCATGTGTGGCAGTGGCTAGCTTGACCCTTTGCTCACAGCTCGCCAGGCCATCCACCTCTTCGGTGTCGGTGAATTGGTAGCAGACTTGTATGGAAGGAGACCATCTCTGACTCGATACAACGATAAGCCACCCTAAGCCACTGTAAAGGCCAGATGTGCATCTAATCATCTCAAATGGCTACGAATGGAATCCAGTGAATAGCGCATCTTTGGGATTAATCTACGTTGTGAACTATTTCTTTTATCCTTTATCGAACGAGTAGTGAACGTCTAGTAAGTTATCTGACCGACCAGAAATTCACGAAAAGGCCTTTATAGACCATTTTTTGATACAGTTGGGACTCAAAAGGTAGAGGATTTCCCAACACTAATCAACCAATTGCGCATTTAGTACGAGTTTTCAAAGCCAGCAAAGTCCCACGTCTCTAAATTCCCTCATCCATAAATCGAATCGAAATTCTCCAGCCATAAACAAGAAGGTTGCTATAAGAGAAAAGAAGCAACTCTGAAGCCTGATTAACACAATCCTGACACCACCAAAAATCACTGGAAAACAGATATTTGGAAGAAAACGACGATATGCGAACCATCTGAGAGTACTGCGTTGTGTGCACAACATTCGACCCCGTGCGGGAGTTGAACCTGCATTTCACCCGCGCCGGTGCTGCGCGCTACCACTATATCACCGAGGTCACGGCTTTGCTACCTCTCTTTCTCTTCAATATATCCCAATCCAAACAGATACACTAACCTTGACGGCCATTTCTTTTCCACTTTCATTGTGTATCATCCTGTAGACTGATCCAAAATTCCCACTGCCAATTTTTCCACAATCCTTGAGGTCCGAAGCGGTGAAGGTGTATACAACATCTTCATCGGGAAACTTCAATATACCAGTTGAAAGCGTGCTTCTGTAATAATATTATCGGAAAACTTTTTGGAAATTCCTTCTAAAGAGTTGAAGCAACCTTTTTGTTCGAAAAAAAGAATGTTAGAAGATGGTCGAATATGAAAATGGTGATAGATTTCGGTATGCGCAATCCATTTTTCAACTCCTCAAGTACAAGGCCTTTTGAGCTTCTTTTTTGAGACTTCAAGCAATCATTCGATAGCTTAAATCTCATCAATCCCCACACAGCGCTTGATCTATCAAAAATGCGTTTTAGTGTGTTGTAGCAGCTAAAATAAGAAAGAGTTTCACACGACGCGTACGGTTCTTGTTGAAATGGGGTGGCTGGATTGGATTTCGTAACAAATGGCATCCAGGCTGCTACAGTATTCAGACAGTCTATCAACCCTCACGGGACTGTGGACCCACGGCCTCTGCGTCTCTAACCCTCAACGTGCTGCGCGTAGACACGCAGAGGCCATGGGTCCACGGTCCTGTGAGGACTTTCAGTAGTTTTTTCATAGTATATGTTTACGCAATTCTGGAGCTAAGTTTGGTTTTTTAAATGGTATTGACAGAGCGCTGGAAGAGCCAAGACCAAGATCACGATTCGCACTCCTAGGCTAAAGCTTCTTTTTCAGCGGGCTTATTTGACAACATAAAATGGAAATAGAGGTTAAAGCCCATAGAATGACTGAGCGAAATGTCTTCTACAACTCTACCGTGTAATGCCTAGAAATTTCTAGGAAACGGAGAGAAACCGCTTTCAAACAATTAACAGAAATGCGCGCGATATGCGCGGCGAGTTTAAAACTCAATCTTATTTTCGCTCCCAAAGTGTATCAAAGGGCCCTTTTTAGAAATCAAGCACACTGTGGGGATCGCTATGACCTCAACTATCGATTAATTACTTGAAATCCTGCAAAGGCGAGAAAAGACCTCTTCTTCAAAAGCTGAAACAACCGACTGAGATCAGTGAAAATACCTTTTCGATCTAACCGATTAACTGGAGTTAGCTACAGAAGAAGACTGGAAGAAACGATATTACTAAGACCGGAAAAACCTAAGAAAGTGAAAAATCCCTTAGAAGGATAAAAAAGCAAGCAGTGTCGAACGTACAGCAGGTCGTTCTCATCCTGTGGAGGTGCGAAACTCAGTGCCAAGTGTGGGCGATGCGGCAGACGTCCTTCATCCAACATTCTTCTCGAAGGCCGTTCCTAATCCAATCTACACATGATTCCGGATGACTAGCCGTATTAGTCGGAGCGGAATGGACGACGTCAACAAGTCGCTGGAAATCAAAAAATAATTTAATTTGTTAGAGCACGGTCGTCGTCTGTTGAGGGGTCGGGTCAAGAGCACAGTTGGTAAACGTAGTGAAATCTGCTTCATTACGAGATAAGTAAACAAATAAATAGACGGGTAAACAAATAAACAAGTAAACAAATAAACAACCACTCCGAAAAAATTCAAAAGAAAATGAATAGAGAGCAGAAACCTTAGAGCGAAGCCGAACTCTTAATGAAAAATCAATTGCCAAAAGGTCAATTTTTCTCATTAGGGCGAGATGTTGCTATCGGAGCACGCTTTCTTTGTATGGCATTCATGTGAGAGTGAACAAACATTCGAAAATTCTGTACTAGCACGACTGTACGTCAATTTTAACTATAACTTTTATTTTTTTCAAAAGAAAGATTTGTTATATAACACAGTGTTTAAAAAAAATCCGCCTTATCACAGAAATAAGTGAATAGATAAATAAACAAGTAATTAAATACATAAATAATAACTCCTGAACATGCCAGGTAATCATTTTTGAGCCACGCATGTAATGTGGTCTGTTAAAAAAGGGGCTGACTATATTAAATATACTGGCCAAGAGCAATCGAGTGTACAACACTCCATGTTCGGTGAGATTTTCACTGGACATAGAGTGTAAAACGTTCGTCGTCGCTAATTCTTAGTGTGGGGACTGGAGCACCCACACAGGATTGGCAAAAGACGAGAAAGGGTAACTGCCCGACTGACGAGATCGCAAGATCGAACACGTGTATCCGGCTCTATAAGTCAGCCTCATTGACAAACCACTGACATGCGTGGCTCAAAAAACGATTCTCAGGCATATTGAAAATTTGAGCTGTGGTCTTAAGAAAACACTCGAAACGAAAGATATAACTCCAGAATAGTCCAAAGACTTCGGAAAAGAGAATAGAAAGCGAATCCTAAGCGTATCCTCCAAGGAATTATCGACTATGGAGAAGTGAATTTGTGGATTAGAGTGACATTTGGCGATCAAAGCATTTGTTCTTCCAATACATCAATGTGTAGAGTGTCAAACCCGAGCTCTAAGCTAGCACAATTGAACGACACCTTTAACAACATATTTTGCCATTTCATTCCAAAAAGCTTGTTCCATGACGTATTTTCTGAGAATATACCATTGAAGAGAGTTCAACAGTATGCTTCTAAAATTAACAAGCAAAATAAAATTGAATAGAATTCTTTCTGAATTGGGGAGCAAGTGAAAAGCCGATCTCATTCGCTGAAGAGAAACTTCTCATAGAAATGTTAGGAACCATTCGTCAGCTGAAACTTCAGGTTACAGTCCCACGTGGCCGGTATATCAAACACCCTTTGATGACGCAGTAGCATCCAGATCAAAAATTATGTTTCATACTCACATTTAGCTTTGATTTTTATCACGCCTATAGTTCGCTGGAAGCCAAAAAGCTTATCAAAGTGTGAAGAATTTTTCGTAGTATCCTAGTAAATTGCTGCATCTGGAGTTTCTCTCACAGCGGAGGAAAAATTTCCAATTGAATAACAATATCTCGATCGTGCTGTCTCGCCCGCCCCATAGCACGCACCTGCTACGGCCATCACCTTGTCAAATAGCCAGTAAACAGCTTACCAAAAATGTAAAGCTCGATCTTATCTCCCCTACTAAACCGTATTTTTAGAGATTGAAGACATCGCTAGAATCAGGAAACATTACGCTAACAGATTATTACTAATAGTCTAAGGAAAGAGCGGTACTTTTCCGTTATCTGATCGCCGTTTCGACCCCTTGTAAAAAAACGTATTTCTTCACCTTTTTGATGTCCAAATTGCCGTTCGATAGCACAAATAAAAAGAAATTGAATGGTATGTCTCATCTTTGGGAAAGCCTTCTTATTGCGCTGAAAGAGCACGAATAGAATTTTGTTCCTCATTAGATGATTTCTCGCTGACCAAAGTTTTTCCTACGGAGTTTTAGTAATCAATCGATAGATCTAATCTTAGAAATTTCAACGACCTACTTGGTTTTCCTAAAGGACCTGGTATTACACTGTAACAGTTAAAGAAGATTGGGTTTTGCAAAAACTGGATCATTTTGACTATCCTCTCTTCACTTCGATCCATTGGGAAAAACGTATTTTTTGGTCGTTTCTAATGTCTAGAGAATCATTCGATAGCTTAGACTAAAAGGACATGAATGGCGCATTTTACTTTCAAAAAGGCCTTTGCTATTGCGTTGAAAGAGCAGAAATAATAATTTGTTTCTCATTCAAAGACTTCTCGCTGACGGAGCATCTCTTATAGTTTTAGGAACCAAACGATAGATGAAATTTCGGGGATTCCAACAGCATTTCCGGTCTTTTGAAAGAACTTCTTAGTGCCTCATAAAAACCAAAAAAAAAACTGGATTTCGCAGTCGATGTTTTTTTACAGTTTTGCGAAGCCTAATATTCTTTTGGCTGTTGCAACGTGATACGAGGTTGATGATTAAAACCAGATAAATCATTGGAATACTTGAGGTTTGACCTATCGATTGGTTACTAAAACTCCAATGGGAAAGCTTGATCAGCGAAAAATCTTTGAATGAGAAACAAAGATTTACTTTTGCTCTTTCAGTGCAATAGAAAGGCCTTTTCGAAGATGAGATACACCACAAAATTTCTTGTAGTTTGAGCTATCGTATGATTATTGAGTCGTCTAGAACGAGCGCAAAATGAGCTTTTTTGAAGGGTCTGAATGGAGATTAGATGATGGAAAAGTACCGAAAGAGCTCTTCCCCGCGAGGTTTAGAGCACAAAATAAAAAATTAAAGAACTTCTTGAAAGGGAAGCACATTTGCGAGTCCCTTGAAGCATGTGCTATGGTGTGAGTACTAATACTTTGAGAAAGGAGTCTTGTTCAGCGAAATATAAACGAGATAAGAAAAAAACGTGGTTCCATAAAACAAGATTTTATTTTGAATGTTACAGTGTTATAAGTGGGTGTTTTGAAAAACCAGCGACGTCATGCTGCAGCCTGAAGTCTCGGTATTTGAATGACTGCTAGCACACCTATGAAAAGTTCCTCTCCAGCGAATGAGATCGGTTTTTCATTTCTTCCTTTATAATCAGAAAGAACCTTGCTTAGCCTGAAGATGATGTAGTTGAGGACAAAAAGTGAGCTTTAAAAGCATTTCTTAATGAAAGATTGATTGCCCAAAGATAAGTTCCTGGATAAGAGTAACAAAAAAGTTAAGCATGGTAGTTGTCCATTATGAGGCAACAAATGAAAGGCCAATCTCAATTGCTGAACAGGAACTTTCCAAAGGAGTGATAGTACTCTTTCGAAAACTGATATTTCTGGCGACAGCTCCACATAAAAAGTTTTTGGAAGTCTTTTCTCACTTCATGAAATCCAAAACAAAACTATGTCTTAGATGCGCATATCTCTCGCCGGACAGGGCTCTTTCTTTGGGCTATTAGTAAGCATCGACAATCTCAGCTTTCGAATGACTACTAACACTCCTATGAAAAGTTTCTGCCCAGCGAAAGAGGCCGGTTTTTCACTCGTCTCCTTATAATCAAAAGTGTCAAACTAAGAAGTTAAAAAAAACACTGAGTAGTTCAACGACGATGGACTCGAGAATGAAAAGTAAGCCTTACAATCATTTCCTAATGGAAAATCGATTGCCCAAAGATCAATTCCTGGATTAGGGCGACGTTTCAAGATTTAAGCATATCTCCCTCGCATGTATTCCTGCGAAGAGCGCGCATTCACCCAGCATATACTCGTATTCATTCAATTCATAAGAGGAATCTACTTGGGGACATGCAACTACTGACAGGATAGAGCGTGCAACAACCGCCTCATTCAACATATTCACGCTATTATTCGAAAGCTGAGAGTCCGGAAGTTTAAAAACAGAAAAGGGTGCTCAAAATATGAATCCAAAAGTCACCAAAAGACGTCTGTCTCCAGAAACCCTCTCTTGCAAAACGCTGCGGGGGAAACAATGAAACATCTCAAAAAGTGATAAAAGCAGCAGAGAAAGCCAAAGCTACAGAGGCTTCGAAGAGAGCTGATAACGCAGACCGGAACTTGGTCACCCGAAAATGAAGTGGGCTAAACTCTGACTCAGATGGAATAGGCGCACCTTTGAGAAAGGCAACTGAGAAAATCATTCACGATTGGATATTTTCAGTAGTCACATTCTTACGCTCTTATATGAGATACATGACGAATATGTCTCATCACAGGTTGTCGCATCTGAAATCCGACACGCTATTTCGTCGGTGAGGAATAAAGCAACACCTGGTTTAGACAGAATAAGAGCTGAACAACTGAAGAACCTTTCGCCAGTCTTCATCGACATTGGCCCGTCACAAATAAGTTATTAGAATGCAACGTTTATGTTCAGTGGAAGACCAGCAAGACCATATCATTGTTCAGAAAGGAAGTCTGCGATGACGTATTATTAAGCAATTCATTTGCTGCTTGTCGTTTATAACTCTTCAATCGAGCCATCCTGAAAAAAATCGGCAGAGCGCTAGTCGAAGGGCGTCCATGTGAACAAGCATGATTTTCAAAGGGATTCTGTACTACACACCCAAGGACTACACAGAATATATATGATAAAAAGGCATATTGCAGTATTGAAACATAATAGGTGTACGCTCCGTTTCACCTTCACCACCTCAACGACTGAACTTGACTGTCGAAACAAAAGCATTCAGAGAAGCTCTATATAGCCCCGACGCCCCCAATGAGTACATGAGGAATCTTCGTGAGCTTTATGAAAATTTCATAGTCAAAATATAACCATTCTAAAACTTTATTCATAAGGAGGGGCTAGACAAGACGATATCATTTTGTTAAAATAATCTAATGTCATCCGCCAGAGCTTTGTGAGAACACTGGAATGGGTGAACATGGGAGATGAATCATTAGCCAAGACTGTTTTCGCTTTGCTGATGACACCGTACCTATAACGCCAATCACTAGTCAGATGAAACGAATGCCTACGCTTGCGGAAAGATTGGTTTTTAGGTATATTCTACAGAAACGATTATCATGAAGAACGGAGTGGTTTCGCATTTCCTGTTCAAGACTAACAAAATGAATACTTCTAAATGGCCCAGTTATGCCTATCTAATTCGGAAAGACAACAAGACGAGCAAATTAGCCTCACAGTTGAGCAGGTCGAAGAAATTTGATGAGGACTTAATATGTTGTTGAAGCAGCACTAAAGACCTAGCTCTGTGTCCACCTCTCAGTTCATGAGAATTTTCTTGTGTTAATGTATCCATCGGCAGCGAAAGAGAACGTACAGTACGAAGGCTGATGACAGAAATTCCATATCGCGAATGATAGTCCTCATGTATATCAACGATCACAAGCCGAAGACCTCGTCAAATGTCAAAGATTGGCTGGACATATGATAACGTTTCCACAATAGCAATGGGTACAGCCATTACCAAATAGATCCTCTAGGAAGTTAAACAGACAGCAGGAAGACCACCTGCCCTATAGTCGTATTTCTTCATTAAAACTCCAGCAGGATGATATGGTGCTCAACGAATCTTTAAAGGAATTTAAATCCACTGAAATACTCTTGTGCGCGACAAGATTATTATGAAATTTGGCGGGCGCCCTTTCGAGTCACTCGACAATTAACGGATCAAAGGGACGGCAGGTGACAAGTCATGACTCAGATAACAACTTACGCCTGGTCATTCCAGAAGCACATTTTGGAATTATCGCGGAAAGACAGCGAGTGAAGTGTTTGCCATTGATGTATCCCTCAGGAATGTATGCATTCGACTCCATAGTGGATTAAAAAAATGACTGAATGTGTCTTTGGCCTATAAAACTACTTGAGCTTGTCTACCGGTATATCAAATTAGTGTGACTTTGACCTCGAAAACATATAGCGACCTTGCAGGGATGTGAGGGTTGATTACATTGAAGCACGACAACTATGCACACCGAGAGCGCGTTTGAGCGCTGCGCTCTAGGAGCTCATAATGATGTCATGTGTGACAAATATGTCTTCATCTGTAGGCTGTCAAGATGGGTTCCAATTTCCAAGCTGTTACACAGAACCCTGCCTTATTCACAGCCTCTAGGACTAAGCAAAATAGTGTTAAGCTACCAGAAGAACAGACCTCACGTTCCGGCTCCACTTGACTTTGTTCATGTCCCATTAGTTGCCCATAATACTCATGAAAATGTATGGACACTTCTAATAACTATGCTAGCACGCTGACAACGATTTAAGCTGTTATTGGCTCAGACCGCAAGCCGCGTGTGCGGTGGCGCGACACTGCGGGAGTTTTATTATTACGCTGTTTGATAATCTGAGGTATTGAGGTATTATTGTGATTAAATGATGAAATGTAACAGAGTAGACTTTTTGAAAAGTTTTATAGTCAAGAGAATGCTCATTTATCAAAAAATCATCTATGTTTCAGCAGGAAAAGCACATTGTTGTGAAAGGGAACATATTTCCAACTGTTATACAACTTCGTTTCTTTTTTATCCATGTTTTTGTGGTTATTCGATAGCCTGAGAAATGTCTATTCATCGGCTATGTTTGCTTTGTGAAATAATATTTATTTCACTTTCTGCTAGCGAAAAAAGCTAACGTTTTGCAAGCAGGGTACGTTTTAGTGAGCATCCGCCCTTTCCATCAAGATCCGAGGTTCTAGGAGAAATCATCCCCATCGTTTCTGATATATATAGCTTTCTCGATGTCTCTTCTATTACATTTCACGATTGACTGGCGATAAAATTTTCTTTAGTGATGATAAAAATCCAAATTTCACCAGAAAACCACCACAAAGCCGCTCTGGCCGCGCGACTGTGTCGCGTATCGCACAGGATTTCAACGTCGTTGTCACTTTCGCGATAAACGTGATCAGTGTCATGATTCTGTCTTATAATAAGACGTCATCACTTTCATGTAGCAATGGGAATGAAATTTATTCGGCATCCACTACTCCCAATTTCACCAGCTGGTAATCTGTGTGCATGACAATGCTTGTTCGCGTGGTGCGAATACAGAACTTTATTCACTTCAAAAGGTTTTCACTAATTAATCTTATCCGAAATTAGGTACCGAGATGACGTGCACCACTTGCTATCACTTTAGCGACACGGCTATATGCTTGCTTCAATTCTGCTTAAATTCTCACCAGTGATTGAAGATTTTTTGAGGGAGTTCATGTTTACAACCAATCATTAGCTCTCTGAGAGCGGAGAGAATTCAAGGAGATACACTACTGATTCCTTAGCTTTTTCACCACGTAAAAATTACTTATCAAAGTTTTGGTGGCTATTTCTTGAGATGAGAAAGGGCAGTTTACGAATGGTACTTTGCTCTTGAATAGATCTTTTGTTGCGCCGTAGATTAAAGAATAGCATAATTATTTGTAATTCATTTTCTTTGTATGTTCGTTTAGGGCCTCTGGATAGTATTTTTTCAGACTTTTAATGGTCATTTGATAGCTTTAATCTCGACGATTCTGAAAAAATATTCAATTTCTATGAAGGTCTTTGTGTAGCGTTGTAAGAATGAAAGAGAGTTATATTTTACTCTCGAGATTTTGTTCTTGCAAATATGAGAGATCTATATGAAATAAAATCTTGAGAACATGTTGAGGGAATCATGGAGTATCACACTATCACAAATATATGATGCTGATGGAATGATGCAAAATATATGATGCTAAAATAAATGCATTGAAGCTTTATACTGAAATCTATAGAGAGCAACAATATGACAGTATTCTTGAGAATTTGAAAAGGGTAATAGATACAAGAAGAAAGCTCTCAGCGTTGATCAGTCTCAGAGGATGCGTCATGCATTCAACTTTATCAAGTTCGCTTAACGTGACTGGACGCGCAACTGGTCTATCCTGGTCTTCTCTCTTAGCATTTTATACTGCTTTAGACTCCTTTTCCACTGAAACTTCTTCCCTTTTCTACTTTTTTTTTTTACTCCTTCCGTGCCATTACGTCCGAAATTCAGCATTTGCTCTTGAGCTCTTGTCCAGTATGAGGCGACAAATGAAAAACCGGTCCCATTTGTTGAGCAGGAACTTTTCATGAGAGTTTTAGTAATCATTAAAAAGCTGAGTTTTCTGAGCATAGCCTCAATTCGCCAATTCTTAAAAGGAATCTTTTATGAGGCTGAAAAATCCACACAAGTCTATGTTTCTCGTGCTCATATTTTTCACCGGGCAGAGTCCCCTCTTTGGATTATTAGTAATCATTGGATAGCGCAAGGTTTGCTGGGTCCAACGCTGTGCTTGTTTTCTGAAAAGACCGTATCTCTGAAATGCAACAGAAAAAATTACTTCAATTCACATACGCGAATAAATGGTGTTTGGCTAATTCACTGGCCGCGGAGTCAGACAGCTAGTGGGGGTGGGGCGATGGTCATCGATTTCCGATAAATGAAAGTGTGGAGAAGCATCGCACGAGCAGTTCATATGGCCGCCTTACCCACCTTCACGTGAATTCGCCAAAGGGTCCTTTGCTCACGTTTGTGAATTCAACTTATTTATCCTGTCTCATTGCAGATAAACGGTTCTTTTTTTTTTCTCAGAAATTAAGCACAACGTTGGAATCAGTAACAATTACACCATGGACAAAAGGATAAAGGATAAAGCTCTCGGCGTTGATCAATCCCTGAAGGATGTGCCATGCATCCGTCTTCAATTTTCAACTTCGTTTGAGGTGATTGAATGCATATCTGGCCTCTACAATGACTCGCGGTGGCCTCCCGCTGAACCGAGTCAGCGCTGCTTATCCTCCCAGATGAGCTTGCGACGAGTCTGATACCAATTTACCAATCTCGGATGGATGAATTGCTTGGTAAGTCACGAGCGCGTGACCGGACCACTGATTTCGTGTGCAGCGCAGAGCACCTCCAACCACTGCACCACATGCGCTCACACCATATAATGACTGCTAATAGTTCAAAGAAAGAGCTCTGTTCAGGGAGAAGTATGCGCGTCTGTAACATAAGGAATGTCCTCCTGTAACAGCGTCAATAAAAGACATTGTCGAAAACAGGCTACTTGAGACTCTAGCCAGAACTCCAAGCTTTCAAATGACTACTAGCACTTCCATGAAAAGTTCCTGTCCAGCGAACGAGATCGGTTTTTCGTTCGTCGCCTCATAATAGACAAGTACCTCATTGTGGTCATCAGAGCAACATGTATCGTCACATATTCGCCACCTAAGAGAGCAAGCACCTTTGTAAGTAAACTCTCTTTCTTTCATTCGAATACGTTAATTTATCTCTTCGTTCCAGAGGGCCAGAGACAGCTCAAAAGCTCTTTTGAGTCCCACTGCCGACTTGCTGAAGCGCTTTCATTTTTTGATAATGTTAAGATAAATCTCATAGCGTTGAGTGATGTGCAAAACTTTGATGTCAAACAGGAATCAAACCGAATTCCACATTTGCCGGAGCCACGTGCTAACCAATGGCATTACAGCTCGCGGAAAGAGTGAAATGTGGGTTCGATTCCCGACTGACGTCAGAGTTTTACACATCACTCAACACTATTGCGTATATTTGCAACATCATACCACCACTAAAAAGTGGTTAGAAATTAGAATTGTTTTATAATGCACAAGTCTTTTTCGATGAGTGTTAATTCGTAATGAGTGTCAAACGCTTATTCTCCAGCAATTCATTTAAAAATTTTTATTCTATAAGCTCCGCAATGGAGGGTTTTAAATTAAGACGCCTTCTTTAGAGCCACGAAAGATCAGGCTGTCCGTAACCCAGTTAGGCAAATACCTCCATTGCTCAAGCAGATAAATCTTCAAACCATGACTTCAGTAGAGTTAAGCGTGGAAAGGCTTTCCAACAGAACCACCACCTTCCACTAAGATGTTCAAATGGTAAGAAACCGCGCAGAGATCAAATAAACTGCCATTGTGAGAAGAATCCCTAGCGAGTGAGATTTAAAAAGCATTGCGACTGAAGCTTTACCCATGATTCTAAATTTGAACTGTAGGGAGGAGTGCTTCGTTGTCACCACTAGATATGGCTCAATATAATAGACTAATTTCGATGTGGGGAGGTGCATTTGCAGCCCATGTGATCGCTGCACAGTTGATCCCCACTTGGACAACCTAGTGGGAGACTCAAAAAACGCATAAGCATCTTGAAGGCGTTTTTTTGCTTGATGCAATTGGAACCTAGGTCCGATTATTTCTTCTAACAAAATGAAAAATTTATTTGACACACTGTGCTGTAGGCAACCTGGTCGCCGCAAGTTCTGAAGAAGGCGAAACCGCTGAAATGCTGCTTATCGAATAAATCGTATTATAACAACTTAGTGTTTAGCTCAGAAGCAAAATCTGTGATTTAATGAAAGATGGCGAGGTTATTAGAGAGTTTAATGTGCGAAGTACTGAATCAGGTAAGTGTTCCAAATGTGTCTTGTTCGTGTTATAAAAAGCCACTTGCTGACTTTCTAGACTATTTCTGTCTTCTCTTCTTTACCCGCACGAACACGAGAGTAGATGCGAAGTCGAAGATAGTAAGGATGCCATGCACAATTTTCAGCTCATAGATTGACTCACTGATGCATTTTTTGTGCTTCTGAACTTTCTCAATCAAGTGTTATTCAGTTGTTATCAATTGACAATATGAAAACACTATGAAACTAAAAGGAGTCTCACAAGTATGCTATTTATTTTCAATTTTCTTTCTTATGCCAAAAAGTTGACAAAGTTGATTGGTCAGTGCTTTAATGGAGCAGAGCTCATCAATAATTACTGAAAAAGGCACCACAGAGCCTTTACGAAAGCGTTCAACCGGCCCCTTTCTCACTGGTTCGCCTTATAATAGTATTTTGCTAATTAACTGTGAAAGTGTTATGACTCAGCCGGAAACCTTTGGAAAGATTTGGCTCTCAAAATTGAACCTACTGTTGAAGCTCCCACTGCACACAGATATGAAGCGATAGGACCACTGTATCGGCTAATCGTACCAATGAGTGAAAAGGCGAGCGATTTCAATGTGACTTTTGTTAATTCACTTTTCAGGAAAAAACATTTTTCTTTTTTTCCGACAATAGGCCCGAAAAAAATCTATGGTTCGGAGTTTTCAGAATATTCGTTGCTTGATGTTCAGATACTGTTTAACCTTCTGAAAAGCAGTTTCATCGCGCAGCGCGATTGGCAAGCGGCGCCCAATTTTCGTTAATTAATTTGGGTTTTTTCTCTGTTTTGGAATCAACTTCGGGTATTTTGTGATAGTGTGATACTTCATGATCCCTTCAACATGTTCTTAAGATTTTGGTTCATGTAAATCTCTCATATTTACGAGAAAAAAATCTTGAAAGTAAAATATAACTCTCTCTCGTTCTTACAACGCTACACAAAGACCTTCATAGAAATTGGAAATTTTTTCAGAATCGTCGAGATTAAAGCTATCAAATGACAGCTAAAAGTCTAAAGAAAAATCATGCAGAGGCCCTAAACGAACAAACAAAGAAGATCAAGTGCAAAAAATTATGTTATTCTTTAGTCTACGGCGCAAAAAAGAATCTATTCAAGAGCAAAGTACCATTCGTAAACTGCCCTTTCTCATCTCATCAAATGACCACCAAAACTTTGATAAGTAATTTTTACGTGGTGAAAAAGCTAAGAAATCAGTAGTGTATCTCCTTCAATGCTCTCCGCTCTCAGAGGGCTAATGATGGGTTGTAATCTAAACTCTCTCAAAATATCTTCAATCACTGGTGGGAATTTGAGCAGAATTGAAGCAAGCATATAGCCGTGTCGGTAAAGTGAAAGCGAGTGGTGCACGACATCTCGGTACTTAATTTCGGATAAGATTTATTAGTGAAAACCTTCTGAAGTGAATATAGTTCTGTTTTCGGACCACGCGATCAAGCATTGTCATGCACATAGACCACCAGCTGGTGAAAGTGAGAGTAGTGGATGCCAAATAAATTTTATTCCCATTGCTACATTTAGGAGTATTAGTGCTTGACAGAAACTAGTCTTTCAGCACTAACATGAATGTTGTGATAGTAAAACATCTGCACTTATGCTCACGAAGCA
This sequence comes from Parelaphostrongylus tenuis, assembly GCA_019055375.1. Taxonomy (NCBI): domain Eukaryota; kingdom Metazoa; phylum Nematoda; class Chromadorea; order Rhabditida; family Metastrongylidae; genus Parelaphostrongylus; species Parelaphostrongylus tenuis. The sequence continues at coordinate 79,804 of JAHQIW010004200.1, read as the reverse complement.
TCAAAGTGATGACGTGTTATTAACAGAGGGGATCAGGACACTAATCACGTTTATCGCGAAAGTGATAACGACGTTGAAATCCTGTGCGGTACGCGACACAGTCACGCAGCGAGAGCGGCGGCTGCGATAACTTTGTGGTGGTTTTCCGGTGAAGTGTGGATTTTTATCATCACTAAAGGAAATTTTGTAGCCAGTCAATGGTGAAATGTGATAGAAGAGACACCGAGAAAGTTACCTGTATCAGAAACTATGGAAATGATTTCTCCTAGAACCTCGGATCTCGATGGAAAGGGCAGATGCTCACTAAAACGAACGCTGCTTGCAAAACGTTAGCTTATTTCGTTAGCAGAAAATAAGATAAATGTCGTTTTACAAAGCAAACATAGTCGATGAATAGACATTTCTCAGGCTTACGAATAACTACAAAAATATAGATAAAAAAAAAGAAACGATGTTGTATAACAGTTGGAAATATGTTGCCTTTCACAACAATGTGCTTTTCTTGTTGAAGCATAGATGATTTTTCGATAAACGAGCATTCTCTTGACTATAAAACTTTTCAAAAAGTCTCCTCAGCTACATTTCATCACTTAATTACGATATCATCTCCTTAATACCTCAGATTATCAAACACGTAATAATAAAACTCCCGCAGAGTCGCGCCATCAAACACGCGGCGTGTCGTCTGAGTTAATAACAGCTTAAATCGTTGCCAACGTGCTAGCATATTATTAGAGGTGTCCATACATTTACGTGAGTATTATAGGCAACTAATGGGACATGAAGAAAGTCAAGTAGAGCCGGAACGTGAGATCTGTTCTTCTGGTAACTTAACACTATCTTGCTTAGTCCTTGAGGCTGTGGGAACCACCATCTTGACAGCCTACAGATGAAGAATATCTCTGTTACACATGACATTATTATGAGCTCTTAAAGCGCAGCGGTGGTCAGACGCGCTCTCGGTGTACATAGCTGTCGTGCTTCAATGTATTCAATCCTCACATCCCTGCAAGGACGGTATATGTTTTCGAGGTCAAAGTCACACTAATTTAATATATCGCCAGACAAGCTCAAGTAGTTTCATAGGCCAAAGACACATTCAGTCACTTTTCTGATCCACTATGGAGTCGAATGCATACATTCCTAAGGAATAAATTAATGGCAAACACTTTAATAGCTGTCTTTTCGCGATAAATCCAAAATGTGTTTCTAGAATGACCAGATGTAAGTTGCTATTTGCATGACTTGTCACCTGCCGTCCTTTGATCCGTTAATTTTCGAGTGACTCGAAAGGGCGCCAGCCAAATTTCATAATAATCTTGTCGCGCACAAGAGTATTTTAGTGGGTTTAAATTCCTTTAAAGATTCATTAAGCACCATATCATCCTGCCAGAGTGTTCATGAAGATATGCGACTATAGGGCCGATGGTCTTCCTGCTGTCTGTTTAACATCTCAGAGGATCTAATTGGTAATAGCTCTACCCATTGCTATTGTTGAAACGTTATCATATGTCCAGCCAATCTTTGACATTTGAAACGAGGTCTTTGGCTTGTGGTCGTTTATGTACATGAGGACTATCATTCGCGATATGGAAATTCCTATCGTTAGCCTTTGTACTGTGCGTTCAATGCTGCTTGGTTTCTCATCGTAGTGAGTGCTCTTTCGCTGCCGATGGATACATTAACACAAGAAAATTCTCATAAACGAGAGGTGGACACAGAGCTAGGTCTTTAGTGCTGCTTTAACTACATATTAAGTCCTCATCAAATCTCCTCGTCCTGCTCTACTGTGAGGCTAATTTGCTCGTCTTGTTGACTTTCCGAATTAGATAGGCATAACTGGGTCATTAAGAAGTATCCATTTCGTTAGTCTTGAACAGGACATGGGTAACCATTCCGTTCTTCATGATCATCGTTTTTGTGGAATATACCTAGATACCAATCTTTCCACAATCGTAGGCGTTCGTTTCGTCTGACTAGTGATTGGTGTATTAGGTACGATGTCATCAGCAAAGCGAAAATGGTCTTGCATAATGATTGCAACTCCGGCGTCTATCCATTCCAGTGTTCTCACGACGCTCTGGCGGGTGACCGAAAAGTGTTGTTAAGTTCACACTGTTACGCCTGCAGCATGAGAAAGTTGCTATTGGTATAGCTATTCCTGAGACACTCGGTTTTCATGGCAATGCCGCATTGTTTTCCTGGAACTCAGACAAACAAGCTGAAGCAATGAAAAAAGAAGGGATTCGTGAGGATTAAATTCTATTCCATAGAGACTAAAATTCTTTTTTTCATCAGAAAATTTTAGCCACTAAAAACCTAGGAAACCCGTCATACTCCTAGTGCCATGTTGATAGGCATTGAGAGCACTCGAAACCACGTGTCTTCAAAAACAGTTTGAGAGCAGAGGGACAAATTAGAGATCTATACATGCCTATTTAAAGAAGTGGATGCGTTCATCTGCATAGAGTTCATAGTCGGAAATGAAGCTTCTAGTGATCAGCGGGAAATTGTGAAACGACAGAAGAGAAAAATAGTCGCAAGGACCTAAATTAGGCATGAGGTATTCAAACCACTGGGAAATTAGATTGGCGAGCAGTTCAGACGTTCCAGGAGCTTTCGCTTACTACCCTAGATCATTTGTCACTTGTTCGCCATTTATCATCACAAGGCAGATCAATTCGAAGCATCGTGTATAAAATAAGGTAATACCATAAGCGTAAGCTATATTGCTACATGCACTGAAATTTTTTGTGGTAAAGAGTTGAGACATATGCCTGATAGTTACTTTTGAGCCACACGTGTGGTTTGTTTGTTTCGGGCACTTATACAGTGCAATATAAGTGACTCGGCCTTGCAGCTTCGTCAGTCGCACGGTGCTTTTTCGTTTAATGAGTTCTTCGAAGATCTAATCCCTACATAGAGAAGTCGACGACGAACGTTTCACACACGAAGATAAGTGATAACATCATTAAAGGGGCAACGTTGTACATTTAATTGCTCTTGTCTGGTAATCGTGGCATATCGTACCCTTCGTTTCGAATGTTAAAACATAATAGAATCGTTGAAGCAAATGACTAAAACACCGTTCAAAACTTTTGCTCAGTATATAACCAGTTGTAGATTTGAATAGGGCTATTATCAAAATAGTGATTAAAAAAGATATGTTGATTTCTGTTAACTGACTAGTCCACAGGTGAATGACAGGTAGAGCGAGGTCCTTAATGGCGTGGTGCGAAAACTCCCTACCCGGGTAGGTACAACCGCAGTCACATTTACATTTATCATAAATCAGATGCAATTTTTGCTTGTATTTCAGCATTACAATGATTTTTATTGAAAACGTAGCAAGACATCATTGACATTAAATGAAGTGAGTCGCATAATACTGATGGATTCAATCAGCATTCAATGGCACTCACAAAGAAGATGATATTCTCAAACAAAAGCAAGACTAAGAATCTATATTACAGAGACATTCATGGACGATGAATAGGAGAACGCTAGCAATAAATGTGGCTACATGACAGGGTTGGCATAGTAGGAATATCAACGTACATAGCCTTTTTGGTCTTGAAATAATAGGACGAAATGTCCTCTATAGTGGTATCATAATTCTCAACAATCAATTTATAAATGAGCGACAAAAATATTCGCGCGCATTACAACTTCGTCGGAATCTATATCCCGACATTCTGCTGTAGTCTTAAACTTTGTGTTCTACTACGATATACGCATCTATTGCCGCATATCGCATCTGATTTGCATGTGAAGGCCGGATAGCCAGTTACCGCACTGCTCCGATTTCTGTGCCTTCTAAAAGCTGTCACCCATTTTTTAAACCTCGGATGACTTTGCTGTGCGTGCAGAGTACTATGAAAGCCTTCTGCCGTCCTTTGTAAACTCCAAACCTCTCGAGGAAAGATTTATTTCGACCTGGAACATGTGTCTTTCCTTCGTCTATCTCACGGAAAACTTTTTTAATTTACTTACTATTAACACATCTACGCTAAGCCAGACTTGAATGAAAATACACCCTTGACCAGAGACGGCTGAAATAAACTCACAATACCGCGTTATCTAATCCGTTTTAGACAAGGACTTTTCCGTCTTTTTCTTAGACTTTTGAGATCCTGTCGAGAGTTTTGATCTCAGCAAAACCGATACCCTTTTGAATTTTGAAAACGCCATTATAGCTCTATGTGGCTTAGTGACTTAGTTCTATAGTTCAAAAAACATAAAGTTCAATTTCGTTTCATAATGCCGCCTTAAATTTCAAGCGTTGGGTTAACTAGTTTGGATAAAAGCCAATTAGCTTCATAACCTTTGAAACTTGAATTATCAATGACTGTTGGAAATCTAGTGAAAGGCTACACCTAGCCAAGTATACAAAGAAAACCGCATAAGATACATAATTTCAATTTCGCTGTTACAGCGCAATAAGATTTATTTTTAGACGTCAATTAGTGCACAGCTTTGCTTACCGAAAATGCTCGAAAATAATCGCGTAACCGAGAGAGTAGATGCCGTTCAAATGAGTCAAAGAACTAATATTTTCACTGAGACCTCGAATCAAAGTTTAAACAGAGGACGATTTGAAAACGCACCTATATAAACATATTTATACGTATGTACATATATGCATATATATATATATATATATATATGCACACACATACGCATACATGTAGACTGTAGTTTCGATGCATGTATACATATCTATATATACACATATGCTTAGTATACCTTTATTTCGAGGATTTCATTAAGACCACGCTCAAATTTCGATAGATCTCTTCATTATTATTTGAGCCAACATGTCATGTGGTTTGGTAAATGGGCTCTTGTACAGCCCGATACACGTGTATTGACCTGACAGTCTCGTCAGTCGGGCAGAACCCATCGTATTTCAATCTTTTTTAGCCAATCCTCTGTGTGTGCTGCAACCCCCACACTAAGAGGTATCGAAGGCGCACGTTTCACACTGTAAGTCAAGTAAAAATCTACCTTGAGATATCCGCATATAGCTGGATCCAATTATTGATAATTTTCCCAACAGCTACCCCAGAAAGCTTTGTATGCGCCATCGGATCAAAACGGTTCACTTCAATAAACAGCGCAAACGAGGAGGGCAGCGGAAGGACCTGAACATGTTTCGCACGATGAAGAATTGGATAAGATTCTGCACAGTGTTTATATATAGATTTTGAGAGTAAAGAGAGCAGGGATTCCGCTCTACAGGTCAATGTATGGTTTGGCGTATAAATGAAAACTTATTCAGAAAACTCACGAGAATTCCTTGAAGGATAAGACTGAAACCCATTGTACGGGACGTAAATCATCGCTGTTCTCGAGATTGGGAGGTGACTGCTCGACCAGTGTTAAACAACGTTTGCGAAGGGGCCAAAATCCTTGAACAATCAACCAGGCAGATTGAATGATGGAAGTATAGCTACGTACACCAGAAAAGATGTGTCAAGGATTAGACGAAGTGCCAAAATACAACGAAAAATGAAACTGCCCACCTCAGTTACCAGTAGTCCAACGAATGATTTTTGTCACATATGCAAGGCATGAAATTTCTTTCTGTAGCAACATCAAACAAGGCTTCTTGGAACATCACAGTGAGGCTGCAGCCTGAAGAATCATCTTTTATTGATTGCTAATGCTTCTATGAATAGTTCATGTCCCGTGAGTGAGGTCGATTCTTCATTGGTGAACTTACAAAAAAAAATCATGTATATACATACATGTATCTAATAGCTGCCGGGTTGAGTGGGGTCTGATGTCCATATGTTACTGCAGGGCCAATTCCTGCAATGGATAATTGCTGACAAAATCGACGTCATATACCAAAGCAGGAGTATTTTATCATATTATACCTTTCCTTCTAGTGCTTTATTAAGACCACGCTCAAATTCCAATAGATCCTTTCATTATTATTTGAGCCAACATGTCATGTGGTCTGGTAAAGGCTCTTGTACAGCCCGAGACACGTGTTTCGTCCTTACAGACTCATCAGCCGGGCAGAACCCGTCGTCTGTCGATCTTTTCATAGTCAGTTCTCTCGGGAGCCTCACACTCCTTATATATAGTTATCGACGACCTACGCTTTACACTCTATGTCAGGTGTTTCATTCACCTAACACAGAGTGATGAGTCTGTAAGGACGAAACACGTGTCTCGGGCTGTACAAGAGCCTTCACCAGACCACATGACATGTTGGCTCAAATAATAATGAAAGGATCTATTCAAAGCAAGAGTGTTACCTAAGCGGTGCCCCTATTGGTGTAATTGTAGCGCAACCGTAGGCACGGGTCAGACACACGGTCATTTCCCGATTTTTTCAGGAACGGTAGTGTTCAAAACGTACCGTATAGTTTCAGCACGGAGACTTTATCCGTGGAGCTCGCGGAAAAACTCAACAACCTCGACGATTTATTTGTAAATTAGCACGAAAATTTGTTTTGAAAATCCCTAATGAATCAGATCATTGAAAACAAATGAAGAAAATATTAATGGCATGTAGCACCAGAGCAGAGAAACTAGACGACAAAAAAACCACCATAAGTAAAATCACGTACTCTAATGCCTCTGCGAAGCACCCTCTTATAACGCTGTGAAATCCAATACAAAATTATGTTTCACACGACTACGCGCTTTTTTTTCCTTATCTCTTTCATATTTCGCTGGACAAAACTATTTCATTAGGATGTTAGTACTCATTCCATAGCACAAATTTCGAAGACTCGCAAATGTGTTTGCTTTATGGAAAAGCTTGTTTTTGATAACGCTGAATACTTCTGCTTTGAACTTTGCCGGACATAGCTATTTCCTTAGACTATTAATATCATTTGATATCGTAAGCTCCAATGATTCCAACGTTGTGATGATTTTCTGGCATTACTATCTAGCAGGAAAAGCCGATCGAGTTTTACGTTATCGAGAACCTTGTTAAGCGGTCAATTTACGAAGCGGCGGAGCAGGAGCGGGAGATCGATCGCCCACCGCATCGGCAAAAACTTCAGATGAAAACGTATGAGTCAGATACTGCGAAATTCTCCACGATGATATGCTTCACGTGCTTCCAGCGAGTTATAGGCGTGATAAAAATGAAGGCGAATGGCGAATGTGAAACATAGTTTTATTTTGGATTTTACAGCACTACAAAAAGGATGTTCTGAAAATAGGCAAATTGGATCTGGAGCCAGAGATTCAAACTTTCTAATGATCATTAACACTCCTATGAAATGTTCCTGTCCAGAAAACGAGCTCAGCTTTTAGTTTTCCACCGTCTAACACATAAATTACAGTAAATTTCAGTTTTTTTTTGTCATTTAGATAGATGGATGAGCACTGTAAAAACCTGTATTCGATCGGAAATGATCTTCTATTTCTAAAATGAATACTTCTTGAAGGCAAATAAACATTAGTGCTAAAGTAAGAGATCTGAAGAGAAGAAATTTGGTAAAGATTACTGTAACCATCTCCGATCGAAAAGTAACTGTCTCCATCCATTCAGTTTTAAAAATGCTGAAGACTGCTTCATTTAGTAGTGTGAACAGGTATGTATGTGGGAAGATGCCACACAAACATAACTCGCGAAAAAATTGTGGATTTCGAGATGTTCTCAATGTCGCCAAGGAATATTGGGGCTCATTAAAAACAGATATTACTACGATTAATATATGTTGTTCTGATCTGAATTTGCAACGCAGTTTACTGGTATAAAGAATACTATTTTCCAAGAAGTGCTAGGAGATTTCAATGGGAAATTCTGCTGAACTACATGTTCTTATTAATCTGCCTATAATGAGGTCCGTATTTCTGTCTGTCCTGTTGTCACTCACATAGCCGCTTCGGGTAGCACGCACTTCTATGACAGTACCTCATTAAAATGCTTCTACCTCCCTCTGAACGTTTTTTGTACCAAGGAACTATTCTGCTTTACTTTTGCTTCGAGAGCTTTTTTAAGAGCATGCTCAAATTTCAATATGCCTGATGATTATTTTTTGAGCCATTTGTGTGGTCTGTTATGGGCACTTGCACGGCCCAATACACGTGTTTCGGCCTTGACAACCTCGTCAGTTGCGCTTTCCTGGCGTCAGTTAACCCAGAAATAGAATAGTGCTTTCCATATCTACGGAACATCCATTTTCCTTCATGCATACTCTCACTGAAAATTTTTTTCTCTAGAAAAATAGGAGTATTTCGATTCAGATGACCACCTATAGTCACTATGTCACCATTCACAATATGTAGGAAAATGAGACGATTATGAATGAAACCTGCGAGTGCATCACTTTTTTGTTGGTATCAACATGCTACAGCTTTTTGATAGCGTCAATATCCTGATAGATGAACCACCCCACAGTTTTCAACGCTAGCCCATTGACAAGGGCTCTACCGACCGGAATTCTCGGAATGTGGAGAACATTATAAAAGGCCCATCGCCGCGATGTGCGATTTCTTCATATGAAACATAGAAGGAAGGTAAATGCTCAATGAACTCTCAGAACGTGTGAGACCGCTGAATATGCGACAGAAGAACAAAAGATTACTTACTATTCGACAGGACGGCAAGTCATACAGGTGACGAGACAGAACTGAGATTGAGGTTTATAGAATTTTTGGTCGTCTACGATATCGAATAGAACGCCAAAGAAGACTATGTGTGACAATCACAACGTCAGCCACGGGGCTAAGGACTGTGAGTGGGAGCGAAACAGCGAAAATTGTTAGTCACTAACTACGGCTTGCTTTCATCTTTGTTCTTGACTAATTCACTATACAGAAAAGAACGAAAAAGAACTAAAATCTAACATAGGTCAGGCGCACATTAGGATGATAAATCATGGAAAGAAGATACATTTCTTCCTTATTATGACAGCAAAATAATAAACTGATGCCTTAATTTAACGGAAGTATGTGTATCAAACAGAATAGAGCTCTGATACGGACTCTTAGAGATTGAGAGATCACAAATGATAAGTAATACAAAAGCGACTCTACTGTGACAAGGATAACGTAATCAAACGAAAATGTTAGAGTCTTATCGTAGTCAATAACACATTTTAAGACTTCAAAACTCCACCGTTAAATAGAGTTTTTTCACTTATACAAAGTGAAATGACCAACACGAGTATCAGATCTCTTCGGGCATAAGTCATAACTGAAAATGTCGTGAAAGCGAAATCTCTCTTCAATTATGAAATACGACTAAGGCACATTCTAGCACAAGTGAATTTTTATAATAATTCACAGAAAAGAACACATGCACGGGATCTTACCCACATTTCTGAGTTGGATGAAAATAAGACTAGACATTTTTGCATGCTAACAAATTCACTACAACTGGACTTAATGGGACAAACGCGATTTTATCCAATTGGCCTAGAACCTTACCCTCAGAGCCTGCCTTTTTCTGAGCCTGAGCTTACTTTTTGTTGATTGAGACATTGGTTTGTACCGAGCAATGATGCTGATTTAGCCCCACATAAACACCGTTTCCTTGGACATGTTCGAATGAAGGAGCACGACGTGGTCGCGCCGTCGAAAATGTGTCAAATTAGTGCAGCTGATGTTTATCTTCAATTTATCTATGTTATGTGGTTAGAAGTGTCACCCCGATATTACCGAGAGCTTCGATATATCGAAGAAATGTGTACCGAAGCGGTGCCCTCACTGGTATAGTAGTAGCACACCCTCGACATGGGCGAAACATAGGGTCAACTCCCGACCGCAGAGGAATATTTTACATATCACTTAGCATCAATGAATATAATAACAGTTCATTTAGTTCGAATAATGCAAAAGATTGTCCAGCATAAAAGTGTATACTGATTTTTCCGTCATTTAAATATAATAAGATTATATCCAATAATTCAAACTGCTGAAGATCAATTGAACAGCGTGCACGTGGTAGGCTTCGCCGATGGCTGTGAGCATGCATGGTGTTGCTCAGGCAACTTGGGAATTTGTCAACAGAAACTTCAAGCAAATCTAACCGTGACGACGTAAAGCGCCATTACGCTTTGACCAAAACGAACCGGATCCAAATATGCATAGAAGACTTGCAAACAGATGCTCTCGTTGAAGGATATTTCATTGGAATTCAACCTGAAATAATGCGACGACTTACTTATTACATACTTCAAATTTGAGGACTGACGCATTGGCGGTGCTGTGGAAAGACTCTGTATTCTCACATGACAGAACCAACGAATTTCAAGATTAATGACATACCATGAAAGACGTTATCTGCAGCAATCCTTCAGAGCTTGTCATGCACTAATACGAGTTCTACTGGTGGAATTTATGAAAGCTGACACATCATAAACATGATATCCAATGAAAATTATGGCTGATTTTACACTAACATATCCAATTTAGCTTAATATTTGAGTGAAAGCACGGTGAATCACTGATATCAGCATTCTCTCCTGCCTCCCATAGTTTCTATGTTGGGAGAATAACCTTCTAAAAGTGAATTAACCTATTTCATTTTCTATGTGGCAAGACAAAATCAACTTTCTTAAGAAATCTTTGCCCGGTGAGTCGCGAGGGTACGTGGAGCGTTCTTCACGATGTATAAGGGAATTAAGAGCGAACCAAAAAGCGGTTATGTGATCGTCAAGAGACTGGTAGATTCAGAGATCGACTCCTTGTTCTTGCAGCGCTCTTTTGACAAATCTTTAATTCTGTGAGTCAAATTGGCCGATATTTTGTGATTAAGCAGCTGGCAAGGACGAGGTGGCTGGGAGTCGTCTGCAATAAATAAGCTACCTAGTTTTTGTCTGTTTGCGAGAGACTGGTATTACGACCGTGGGTATCCCCAGCCTCACGTGCAAAGCTCAGCAAGCTATACGCTAATTAGGGAAAACTAAAGGCAAGAAGAAAAACATGGCTCATTCTTAGATCGCCAGAGTTCACAATATGGCAACGGTGGGAAAGACTAGCGCCGTCAAGCCTGTAAAGTCTGGGGCAATCTAACACTGTAAATATCGCAACAGACAAATGTGGTGACCTGCTCTTACAGGGCACCTGCATTTACATACGAATCCTTTATAGGGAACCCACCAATGCGAGCAAGATGAATGAGTTGCGACGACATTGGCCTATTAAGACCAGAAGACACCGCCAGTTTTCGCGTCAGTGGCCCTTCTCCTTCGCGCAACGTTTGATTTTTCGCCGACAAGAGAGAGAGCCGCCAGATTTTTTGACAGTGACATACTCTTGCAAACTTAGAAAAGGATAGGTGTTGAATTTGTCATTTCATCAGTTCGCTCATCTGAAATCCGATATGCTATTTCGATAACGCAGAGTCGAGCAACACCAAGTCGATCAGACCCGAACACCTTGAGTACGTCTTGCGTATTCTCGTCGACACATTACCTCGACTCTTCTGTTGTTAGCCATCAGATTGCGAGGTTCAAATTCAGTGGAAAATCAGCAGATCGACTAGTCGTGGGCTGTATGCAGATGTCTTAAATAAAATTTTACCAATTCACAATAATATTGCTACCACTTCGGAAAGGAGAAAATCGACAAGGCGGTGCTATTTCGCTGAAAATATTGCCTGTGGCCCTTCAAATTCGTACGAACATCAAAGCGCGGAACAACGTTGAAGTGAAAATCAGAGGCCAACAACTGTACTACCTTTGCTTCGTTGAGAGCATAGTTATTTTTATAACATGAGCCATACGAAACGAACATTGACCGATCTTCGCAACATTTGCGGAAATTAATCAGCTACTAAATGTAACAGAAATTGTGTTCAAGGAATGAATTCATTTTCAAAATACCGTTCACGCCGAACAAAACAATTTTCTCTAAAAGCTTTAGTTATGTCCATTTTGATCTGTATATCAGCAACTGAGCAGAAAGAAGCAAGCGGTTTTGGGAGCTTTTGAAATGTTTACGGACCTTGTGAAGAGCACAGAGATCCCAACTTAGTGCCTATCATTTCTACTTGACGATCATCCCCGTCTTAACTTACGCCTCAGAGGATTAGTCGCTACGTAAACATCATTTAACTTTATTGAGCGTGCAGTTGGAAGATCGTTGCTAGGAGTATCGCCCGTGTAGTAAATGAGAAAAATGATATGAAGATACGAGCTACATCACGGGTTGAAATATGGATAACGTTCTATAAACCAGGTTATCGAAGATAAGTTGTGCAACACAAGTTATACTTCCCTGAAGCCAATCGATGGGCAAAGGCCGTACCGAGTGGGATCCTCAAAACGTCAAGCGCATCACTGAAGAACCGTCGATCAGATGACCAATTTCCTGGCGAAAAAACAAAAAGGTAAGGGAGGTGCTCAGTGGTTTACTGAAACAAGGGAGACCCACTAAGTACGCGTTAGAAAAATAGAAAGTTACTGGCGCTTGCCCAAGACACTCAACGATCGGCAGGACGGTAAGTGGTGCAGGTAAGACAGGTGAATTTTGGAGTGAGATTCACAAAATATAGATCATCGAAAAGATTAACTAGAACACTATCGGAATTATATGTGCCTATTAATATGATGACCATAGGCCTACAATCTATGATTGAGAGTGGAAAAAACCGATAAAAATATGCCAACTTCCGGCTACAGTCCATACTACAAACTTTGTTCTGGAACGATTCACTAGAAGGGGAAAAGACCCACAATATAGCATGACTCAGGTAGGCATACTGGAACAAGCCATCGAAAGAAAGTACTAAATCTCTTATTATTATGACAACGAAGCAATAAATTGATGCTCAGATCTAAATGCGTTCTTCGAACTGAATGAAAATCGAATCCGAAATCGTGTTATTGAGAAAATATGAGTGAGAATTCATACAAAAACGACTATTCCATTATATGAGCAACGTAATTGGAAGAAAATGGCAGAGTCGTCTCATGGACATCAAAGCATTTCAGCACTTCAGATTTCTGTAGTTGTTTCTAATATTTCACATTTGTAGAGAGTGAGATGACCAATAGAAGCATCAGATTTTTCCTGGGCATAATCTTACGAAATGGGAAACGTTCACATTTCTCTATGAGAATGAAGGTGAGGTTGAAAATTTCCTGCATATTAACATATTCACTAAAGGAGTCACACACATATTGGAGTTTTCGTCTCCTAAGTATAGATTCTGATGGATAAGACAGCCAAAAGTCTTGAAGTTTTCTCTTTGATGTCTGCCTTTCTCTGGCGTAAACATTCTTTTTTCATTAAGGCAAAGTGCGCACAAACATTAAGCGATCAAATCAGAACAGAGTTCAGCGCCCCTTTACTGATTACTAATTATTTAATAAACACTGATTTAGGCTTAAGAGAAATCGTGTTCACTGGACACGTTCCAATGAGGGAGCAGATTCGTCGACGTGGATCACGCCTCCTAAAATGTGCTATGTGAATGCAGCCGATGTTCAGCTTCACTCTAATATGTGCTCAAAATATGTGTCTCAGTAAAGATGATCTGAGGACGAATTTTATGAGAAACATAGCCAACGAATTGACAGAAAAGAGAAGTGCTGTGCAGAAAAATTTGCGTCAGTCGGGCTTCGAACCCAGATTTCACTCTTTCCTGGAGCGTGTGCTAGCCGTTGCACCACCGACGCTCGACCAGGAAAGAGTGAGATGTGAGTTTTTTTCCCGGCTCATGCAAATGTTTTTGAACAGCACTTCACATTATTGGGTATATTTTAAGATGCAAGTGGCTGTCAAACAAAATGACATCTGATTAAGAAAAGAGAAGAACTGAAGGAAAAAAGAAAACCTTATATGTTAGGCGGCGGCAAATATTTGAGCGAATCTCATTCGCTGCTCAAAGAGTGCTAGTAATCATTATAAGACTAATCTTTGACTACAACTCTACCTTGCCGCTTTTCAAAACACTCTTCTATAATGCTGTAACATCATGAATAAAATTTTGTTTCTCACTCGATTCTGGCCTTCATTTCCACTACGAGTATAAATCGCTGGAAGAATGGAAAGCATATCAGCGTGTAAAGAATTATCAGAATCATGCGTTTCTATCTAGAGTTACTGCCGATGCGCTTAAAAAAATCCTCAGTAAAATAGCAATATTTGCAGCCGTTTCATAACATAGTGTGGTAGATCACTATCGAGCTACGCGGTACACTAGGTGATTACCTTATTAACAAGTCGTTACTGTGGCTTCTATTCACACTTTACTCAGCTATAAACCTTTCCGGCGACTTTCTTCACCGATCAACTCACGGAGCGGGGAGAAGGAGGGCAGGGACGGAGAGATCAATCGCTTTTAAAAAATTGTTAATCAATTGAGGATTTTTTCATCGCATCGATAGATAATTTAGATAAAAACGTAGATTCTGACAGCATGAAAAATCCTCTGCAAGCTGATACGCTTTACGGGCTTCCAGCGATTTACACGCTTGAATGAAAATGAAGACAAAAGTGACTGACTGTGAAACGAAGTCTTATTCTGGAAGCTACAGTGTAATAAAAGGTTGTTTTGAAAAACCACAAGCGCAGAGTTGTAGTCAGAGGTTTACGTCTTCTAGTGATTGTTAAAACTGCTGTAAAAAGTTTTGTACAATGAATAAAATCGCACTCAAAAATTGACCATTCAACGTATAAGTACCGATAAAAGATTCAATTCATTCGTTGTGATAATTAGCATATCAAGACAACGATATGTTAACTGAGCAATCACCAAATGTCTTAACCACACGGCTCTCAAAGACTGACAATCACGCTCGAAAAAATGCCTCAAAAATGACATACCTGAGCAGGGCGTGTCGATTTTGGTGTGTCTGGTGATCAACGAACAGTGCCCGTAGGGAGCAATGATTTAGATGACGCCGCGCGGTGACCTCTCATGTTCATCAACGCAATCGTGCCAGGACCCACTGGCAGTCGTGGATGCACGCAACTGAAGCTTACAAGAGGAAATTGAATGAGATTTCCAATGTTTTGCTGCCTTTTTCGCACTGTTACGATGTTTCATGTGTGCTTTAAAGAATTGAGTGGTGTGCAAAAATACGACCTCAGACGGGAGCTGAACTCG
This sequence comes from Parelaphostrongylus tenuis, assembly GCA_019055375.1. Taxonomy (NCBI): domain Eukaryota; kingdom Metazoa; phylum Nematoda; class Chromadorea; order Rhabditida; family Metastrongylidae; genus Parelaphostrongylus; species Parelaphostrongylus tenuis. The sequence continues at coordinate 64,770 of JAHQIW010004200.1, read as the reverse complement.
CGTTTCTGTTAAAGGTTGGTGGCTGAGAGTCATAGAGATAATGAGGAGTGGAGCTGTGGATCTACACTGGTGGTGTAGCGGTAGCACGCGTTCTCAGTATAGATGAAACGCGGATTCGACTCCCGCCCGAGGTCGTATTTTTGGCATAATTCAATTCTCTTAGGTAGTTGAGAGAAAATTATTGACGAGGCGTGGTTGGCTGGTGTGACATCTATGGGCATCATTTTCTTTGGTGGTTTTTTAGAATATAGGACCAAAGTTAAGTATGATGGTACAACGTGCTTTGATGAATCAGCTATTGAGTCCTCTTACATTAGTGCCATACCTGATATTTTCGGTATAATTGTACTTTGAGTATACCATTCACTTCATGTGAGCGATTTTAAAGCATTGTATATACCATTGCGTACACATAACAAGGTTTACTGTGTAAAATTTGTCAGACTATCCCTACACACACGGACCCACAGGTGCTGTTTGTCACATCATCCGCCTCCAGTGACTTTACAACACGCACAACGAACAAGCAATTTCTCAACAATCGATAGCCCATACTCCCTTTCTCCCTGATCTTTGCCCCTGACACCCCCCTAGTGCAGCCCAACATACAATTCTAGTCCAACTACCCAATGACCACCACGGAGGACGACCGCCTAGCTTCCCTCATTCAGCCAAGACCGCGTAACGCACTTTTTGACAGAATGCTTCAGTAGTAGCTCAGTACCCCGTCCGACACACTTCACCCCGCCTCATGACATCTGGTGTAAATTAACAGCAGCCTGGCAGATTGATCGAGGCCGTTGGACGTCAGCGCCTTTGCCACGAACACAGCATCCCCTGGAGAAGCTCCCATAACGATACGAGCCCTTCCCCCACCAGACACCGCTTGTAAGTGCGCAGTTTTGAGGACAAGAACGAGCCCGGAGAATAGACACACCACTTTCATCTCTCCGGTACACTTCGGGAGACAAGCACGAGCATGCGATTAGCCTAATATAAAACACACTCGTAGTGGACCTCCCATCAACCATTGCAATCACCTGGGGGTTAGGACCTACTAACTGAAACAGATCAACCGTATTTCACGCCACAAACACCGCCACATCACGAAAAGTCTAGAACAGCAAACTAGACTGGGAAGCGAGGAGGGTCCTTTCAAGCACTTCATGTTGCTAAATAATAACTGTCACCAAAAATGTGTCGGAGATTATTTTTAGAGCATTTCTCCCAAACCTAGTCATGTGAGCTCTCTTGCTTACAGCCAACCCAACTGCGCTTCAAAAATGCCACCACACAAGAAAAGAAGTAGAAGGAGGGCTGCCCCCAACGGTCCGAAGAACGTTTCTCCTAGAGAAGGGTACTTAGTCCTGGAGGTCACTAATTCCCACACAGAACAGCTTACTAGGTATTACTAGACCCAGCATCTTACATGCTTGACTTCTCAGCTGGTATGAAGCTCAGTCGAGATGCGTTGCTACTATCAGATAAACCGATGTTTTTCGCAGCCGTCGGACTGCGTATTAAAACGGGATACACCCATTTGCTCAGTCCTTTCACTGTGACGGATTTACGACGATCAATGTTCCCCCCACCCCTCATAGTATCCACATTGAGTCTGACGATGTCTTTTTTTTTGTTTTCTTTTTTGTTTTTTAATGGCATTCATCACAGATCCTCGCACCTGATGTCCGGCGTAGTTGGTCACCGTCTATTAGCTATAGGCGTATCCACAGGGGGCACCGCAATTCATTTTCTACGGAGACCGTTGACACTATCTGATTTTGTACTTTTTTGATTTGTTTGTATCTTCGGGGAGTACCTTCATGACAAATCTCTGGGCGATTCGAAAGCAGCTCCTACTTTTCGCTGATTGAATAGGTATTTCTAAGCGTTCTAAAAGTATTTCTGCATTCATTTAGTCCTGTTTGTGCTTCGTGTTCTCCAGGGCTCTATGTTTCTTATGCATATAAACCTCCTGTGTGTAAAGAAAAAACTTTTGCCCACAATGAAGCTACACTGCCCATAGCAATCAATGATTTAATAAATTAATTTAAATCAATATTACGATACAAATTCATTAGTTGTGACATATTATCAATCTATACGAGAACAAAAAGTCATTATAATCACTGAAAATATGGAAACAACGAGTTGTATGACAAAAATTATGATGCGCAGTGCATGTGATGCCGGTTCATCAAAGGGATACAAAACAAATTATAGAGGGGCAGCGACTGCTGCGGTGAACCTTGTTCATCTGGTACAAACAAAAGGTGGCGTTGTTCTCGAAAGAGCTATCCAGTGCCAGCTGAACCAGAAACTGATTACTATATGACGTGCTAACTGTTGTTTTTCAGAAGCACAAATTGTATGCAAGAAAAGAAATTTGTTAATCGGTGGCATTTGTAAAGTTGCAAAATTATCTCCGCTCAAGATTGATTCGACAAGTTTTACACCTCAGTTGAAAATTTTAGGCAAAGGGCTCACAACATCAGTAAGATGTGAAGGACAGGTCGCTATTATTCATTTTTGTAAAGGACTACATTACACGATGATGAATATGGTGCTTTTTCTATGATTATTCCAGCCACATCTGAAAAACTTGACATACGATGAGTGGAAAGACTAAATATAGTTCCCAGTGAGTTTTTTGGGATCTAAAAGTTATCCGGTCCCAGTTCCAGCGCCCGTGCAAAAGTCATTGTTAGGTGGTCTTTGCAGTGTGACCAGTCATTTGGTAGCTTAATTCTCAAAAGGTAAGATGATGTGCTTTATTTTCGCTGTAAGTGCTTATTGCGCTGTAACAGCAAAAATATTATTGTTTTTCTCATACAAATATTACTCGCTGTGCAAAGCTTTTCTTTTAGATTTTGAGCAACCATTTGATAGCTCAAATTTTCTGAATTCTAATGATTACTTGGCTTTATGAAAATGCTTTTCATGCGCTGTTACAATAAAAAAAGGGTTTCGCAAATCTAGGTCATCTGCATCTTCGGCAGCTTCTCTTTGAATCCTTGAAAAGCGCCTTTTGATTTTTTCTCAAGTCTTAGCTTATGTAAAATTTTGTTTAAGGTGAAAGATTGTACAAGGTTCTTATACAAGATGGAAGCGAAGCGACTGGAATGTCAGTCAATATTAATAAATCTTACTGATGACAATCTCAGGTTTGTTCATCAAGAAAACAGTGTGTCATGAAGAACACTACGCTTATTGACTGATATCCTTACACACGTACCTTTGTGAAAGCTGCTTTGCTCGGAACACGATTAATAGCTCTGGATGTTGCTTCAGTCAATAGTGCGTAGGCTCTTTCCAATTGAATAACAATGTATCGATCGTCCTGCTTCGCCCCGCCTCTGCCACGCCTCCTGGCATAGCCGTCGCCTCGTCGAATAGCTAGTAAAGAATCTGTCGAAAATGTAAGACCTTACCTTATTTTCCTTGATAAACCGTATTTTCAGAAAATGAGCATTCAGCTAGAATCAGAAAAGATTACGCTATCAGATAATTACTTATAGTCTAAGGAAAGACCTCTGTTTGGCGAGTTCCAAAGCGCAAATTAGAAGGCCAGAGGAGATCAAAAGACAAAAGAGTTTTTCAAAAAGCAAACATATTTCTGACTTCTTTGAAGCTTGTGCTATAGTTTGAGTATTAGCACTTTGAGGAAGCAGCTTCGTTCATCGAAATATAATCGAGGTAAGAGAGAAAAACAAGTGGTTTTATGAGACATGATTTAATTTTGAACGTTACAGCGCTCTGAAGGGGTTTTCTGAAGAACTGGCGAAGTGGGGATATAGCCAGAAATCTAAGCTTTCCAATGGTATCTAACATTCTTATGAGAAGTTTGTGTCCAACAAATGACACTAGAATTTCATTTACTCTCCTATAATAAGAAAAAACCTCAAAAACATTACTGAAATCAACAAGATTTGAGCTATCGAATGGCTGCTAAAACCTAGAGGAAAAATATTCTTCAGCGAGAATTATGCTGATGAAAATATAGTTCTATTTTCGCTGCTGCAGCGCAATAATGCAGCTATGTTTGAAACAAAGTGCCCCGTCATAATTTTGAAAATCGAGCTATTAGATCATAGCTGAAACTCGAAAAAAAGGAAAAGTGCTTTTCTCGAGGGATACAAGGAATTCGTGGATGACAAAAATGATCCAGTTTCACGAGACCCAACCTTCTTTAAACTCTTGGAGCGGACTCAAAAGTCTGTTTCAAAAACAAAATGCATGTTAAAATTCCAGACCTGCCACGGACCTCCCTCTCTGAGGGATCCCGCCCGTTTAGTCGCGAGGGCACGTGGCGCATCCCCAGGTTGTGGATAGTGAAATGAACGCAAACCAAAAGCGACCGTGTGCTTCCCAAAGACGCAGGTGGATTCAGGAGACGAGCTCCCTGCTTCTGCAGCGCCTATTTGACAAAAACTCTATTTCTACGAGTCAAGTCGGCCAAAAGCATGCAATCAAGCGGCTGGGAAGTACATGGGAGGCGATTAGGAGTCGCCTCCAACAAATAAGCTCCTCCCCTTCCTCCGAGAGAGACTGGCAAACTACTCGTGAGTGCCCAGCCTCCACGTTTAGAGCCTGGCAAGCTATACATTGGGTATCAAAATGCCAAAGACAGTAACAAATATGGGCCTCCTTCCCCTGTCTCCGAAAGAGCCCCTGGTACGGCAGCGCCAGGTAGGACGAGTACGGAGAGGCTGCTAAAATCTCAGGGCTGAACTAGGCTGACAAATCGAAATGGACTAAAATGACGATCTGAACCTACAATGTAAGGTCCCTTGCTTACCAATCCGCTTTAGAAGATTTATTGATTTGAGCAAGGAGAATAAGGTACGACGTCATTAAACTGGCTGATACGAGATGGCACCATCTTTTTCACGATGTTTATGACACCGGAGAGGAACTGTTCCTTGGTACATGCGATCGCAGAGGTGTCGGCGGCGTTAGCGTCCTCGACAAATCAAATTTGACCGTAAACATTATTTCGTTTGAACAACTAACAACCCGTATCGGACGATTGCGAAAGAAACGATGTTGATCAATGCCGGCTTTGACAATTTTCGTTGCTTACGCACCAACTTGAAACTATGACGAAGACGAAGTCGAAGCGTTTTATATGGACATCGAAAAGTTTTTTAGAGAAGATCATACATTCTTCAAGGTCATTCTCGGAGATTTCAACGCAAAAACTGGACCTAAAGGAACGTCTGAAGAACGTCACATAGAGACCCACGGACTAAAATGGAATGAAGAGGGGTGAGAGGCTGTCTGAGCTCATCACGACGACTCAAACCATCCATGATAACTCCAATTCCAAAAGCCTCTTTCTCAGCGATGGACGTGGGAGTCTCCCAATGGAGAGTACCATAACAGAATAGGCCACATCTTAGTAGGTCGAAGGTTTTGGCTGACCGATGTCGCTGTTGTTCCCAAGTTTTACACGGGATCAGTCCATCGCCTCCTTCGCGCAAGGTTCCGTTTTTCGAGGAGAGGAGAGAAAATAGCTAAATTCAAACAACGAAGTCCCAAAACTACCATGAACTGGAATGTATTAAAATCATTAGTCGGATACCGTTGTTGGCAACATCGACGAAGAATACGATCGACTAGTTGAATATCTTCATGTTAGCGCTAAGAAAGCCGAGAGTCCTAAGGTCACGAAGAGATGCTTGCCTCCGCAGACACTCGAGCTGATACGTCAACGTGGAATCGCACGAGCTGCAGGCAACCGAAACCTTACGTCCGAACTTGCGAAACGCTGCAGTGAAGAGATAAAAGAAGACCTCAAAAAGATACGAGCAGCAGTTATGGCAGAAGCTGCAGAGGCATGGAAGAGCATTCGCAAAGCCTAACGACGCTTCGCCAACTATAAGACCAAGACGATTGCAGTCCGATACCCTGACGGGGCACTTACAGCTTCGAGAAGGGGTGTGGAGAAAATTAGACACCTGTACTACTCGGATCGCTTCGCTAGCCATGTTCTCTTACGGTCATGAAAATTGGAAAATTACGAATATGTTGTTCCACCGGTCCTCCCTTCCAAAATCCGAGATGCTATATTGTCGGCGAAGAGCAGAACAACATCCGGTCTAGACAGGATTAGACTAGAACACCTGAAGAACCTGCGCCAGTTCTCATCAGCACCGTGGCTCGGCTCTTCACTCGCTACCTGTCAGAATGCAAGATCCCTATCTAATCGAAAACCAGCAAGACTTTATTGTTGATCAAAAAGGGAGATCTTCACGGCATAGGCAATTATCGCCCAATCTGCTTGCTGTACGTTGTCTATAAACTCTTTACTCGAGTCATCCTAAATAGGATTGACAGAACACTGGACGAAGGACAGCCATGCGAACAAGCAGGCTTGTAGAAAGAATTTAGTACCATAGACCACACCCACACGATTACAAAACTCATTGAATTTCACGAGAGTACAAACAACCACTCTGTCTCCTTTCATCGATCTGAAGAAAGCCTTTGATTCAGTGGAAACAGAAGCGGTTATAGGGCTATGGATAACCAGGGTGTCCCTACTTGTTACATAATGATCCTTTGTGAGCTTTATAAAAATTTCACGACCAAAATATCTCCATTCTACAACAATATCACCATCGACGTAGGAAGAGGAGTTCGACAAGGCGATACAATTTCGCCAAAACTATTCACTGCCACCCTACAAAACGTCACGCGAACATTAGAATGGGACGATATGGGAGTGAAAATTGACGGTCGACAATTGAACCATCTTCGCTTTGCTGACCATATCGTTCTCATAACACCAAACATCAGCCAGGCGGAACGAATGTTGACCGATTTCGATAACGCCTGTGGAAAGATAGATTTTCGATTAAATCTAAAAAAAAAAACTATGTTCTTAAGGAACGGATGGGTTTTGAACGTCCCATTCACGCTCAACGGAACGACAATCTCCGAATGCTCCAGTTACGTCTATCTAGGTCGTGAAATCAACATGATGAACGACCTAGCCCCAGAGTTGAGCAGGAGGAAACCAGCGGTTTGGGGAACTTTAAGAGCATCGAAGATATAGTGAAGAGGACAAGGAACATCCGACTCCGTGCCCACCTTTTCGACTCGACAGTTACCCCTGCCCTAACGTATGCAACAGAAACCTGGTCGCTACGTGAACAGGATAAAAGTTCACTTGGCGTTATCGAACGCGCAGTTGAAAGGTCGATACTAGGTGTATCCCGTATCTCGCAAATGTAATAAAGGATCCGAAGTTCCAACCTACGTCAACGATCGAAAATCGGAGACGCCGTTCTACACGCCAGGACATCAAAAATATGGTGAGCCGGACACGTGATGCGCTTCAACGACAACCGATGGACGAGAGCCTTTACCCTGGATTCCTCGGGACGTCAAGCGCTCTGAATGAAGACCACTGACCCGTTGGTCCGATTTCTTCGCCAAAGCGATAAAAAAAGGATATGATGCTCAGCGAATCCTAGAACGAGGGAAGCACACTGGGCTACCCTTGTGCACGATAGGAAAAAATGGAAAGTTGCTGGTACCCGCTCGACTCACTCGACGATCAACGGGATGACAGGTGATACAGGTGATGTTAAAATTCTTCAAATTTGATCTATTGACTGGTCAATAATGTGGAGTGCTGTGCAAAAACGTTCGCGTCAATTGAGATTCAAACCTAGATCCCACTCTTTCGTATGCTAACCGATGGACCACCGACGCTCGTTTTGCACAGCAGTCTTTCTACGCTACAACGCGTTGTCTGTCAACAGCCAACCCCCTACGGTCTGGCGTGGCCGTCACTATCGACATTCAATCCGCTTATGCTGACAGATATCGGTTATCAATAATAATCCAGAGATCATTTTTATTTGACTGCACTTGCGGTGCTATGATGTTTCAATATACCAGATAATGTACAGTGTTGTGCAAAAACGTTCGCGCCAGCAGGGATTCGAACCTAGATCTCACTCTCTGTGGGGTCGAGCGTCGGTGGTGCAACGGTTAGCATGCGCTCCCGGAAAGAGTGAGACCTGGGTTCGGATCCCGGCTGACGCTAACGTTTTGCACAGCACTCTACATTAGTGGGTATATTAAAACATCACAACACCGCAAGAGGCGGTCAAATAAAATTGATTTTCTACTGCTCAGTTATTGAAAAATCGAAAAGTAGCTTAATTGACGAGAGAAGTTTGAATGAAAGACAGTCTCCTATTTATGCTTTCTCAGCATAATGATGGGGCTATTTTGAAAATAAAACATCATTCAAATTTCTTTGATTCAAATTATCGGACAGTTATAGCAACTTTATGAAACACTGACAACTGCGCTTATCCTAAGGGGTCGAAACAGGGCACGGATAACTAAATGCGATAACGAATAGGAGCTTAGGATCTCTTTGGGCACAAGTCGTGATAACAAATTGCGAAAGGAATGGAAATTATTGTTCAAATACGAATTATGACTAGGACACATTCAGCGCAGATGGAGTTTTGTCACAATTCGCAGTGAAATCATACTCTCACGATCTTATCCACGTTACTCTACGGATGGAATTAGGACCAGATATTTTTGCATTTTAACAAATTCACTACCAGAGACCTTAATGGGAAAAAACGCGGTTTCCCTTGATTGGCCTAAATTCTTGCTCTCAGACCATGCCTTTTTCTGGTCTGAAATTCCTTTTTGTTATCGAAGAAAAAGTTTGTAGCAAGCAGCAAGCGATGATCTCAAAAACCGTATTCGACGCAACCCTATAGATAACTTAGAACTAAATGGTTACTGATTAAGCGCACATGAAAACCGTTCCCAAGATCAAATTCGAACGAAGGAGCACGAAGCGGTCGTACCGTCGAAAATTTATTAAATGGGTGCAGCTGATGTTTGGCTTCATTCTAATTATATTATGTGGTTAAAAATCTCTTCAGTAAAGGTGACTGACAACGGAGGAGTCTCTCAAGAAACACAGACGAGGGAATGCCAAAAAAGAATAGACTTTGAGGGAAAAAGATTCACGCTCATCTGTTAGGCATCATTTAACATGAAAACTAAATTGAAATAATAAACTGAAAAATTAAATTAAAATGCAAAAAAAGATAAAGAAATAAAAAAATAAAAAAACTAAATCAAATTAACATACTAGTTGACATCTTCTACCACTAAAACAACCGTAAGCTGAGCGATCACCAAATGTCTCAACTATAAGGCTGCTCAGACACTGACAAAAGAGTGACCGTAAAGACGACGTACCTGAGTAGGGTGTGTCTATTTTAGTTCTTGCGTAGTGGCCAGTGACACGCGCATGTGGGGGCAAATGATTCAGATTACGCCGCACTATGAGGCGTCATGTTGAACTGGCCATCAGGGTGTGGTAAGACCCAGTGGCAGTACCGATGTGTGCAGTTGCTGGTTAACGCAGGAAATCAATAGTCTTGGAGCAGGTGCTATCGATATGATGGGTACTAAAATAGCAGGGCTGCAGGTATGACGTCTATAGGTCTCATTTTGTTTCTAATGATTCGTTCTATCATAAGGAGCTAGAGGTTTACACAGTACTAATTCAGTAGTGTGATTCAAAAGTGTCATTCCAAATTGGCCAAGCCTTCACACTACATCCAAAGCTGATGTGTTGAGATGTCTTTGAAATAATATTACGCGACCTGTTGTTTATTATGTATAAAGTTTACATAGATTTTGGAACCCTTCAAAGAGGCAGCTCTTTACACATAAGCTTCAAAGGTTGCAATGCAAACTCTTCATAACTGGCTTTTCCTCAATTGCCATAGGCTAAAACTTCAATAAAAATTGCGATGTAGTTGTACAATATCTACCAAGAAAACTATTAGCGAACGGGCTCAGCCTTTATCAATGTATGACCGCATAAAATCACTGCATTATCACTGTTCACAGACAATCAACCTTACATATACCTATCCTGTTTGCAAGCATAAAAAACGTTCTTAAAATACCTAAGAGATTTGAGCGGTGAGCAAAAACCCGGCCTTAGGTGGCAATCGAATCCGCGTTTCATCCATACCTAGGATGCGTGCTCTACCACTACACCACCGATGCGCATTTGCACCACCACTCATTCTTCAGCACCTCTATCTTAGCCATTAGGCACCTACCTTCAACAGGTTTGGTCAGGTATGCGATTTCGCTTTACACACCCGTTGAACTGAGAGCCGTTGTAATAATTAATACTCGAAACATCTCATATTTTCGAGAGAATTGAGTGGTGAGCAAAAACATATATACAAGACATCATTACACTGCGAAAAATGCAATTGAAGTACTAGAAATTTCGAGTATTAGTTATTACAATGGCTGCCAGCTCAACTGGGTCTACAAAGCGAAACTGCATATTCGACCAAACCTGTTAAAAGGTTGGTGGTAGACAGCTAACATAGAGATGTTGAAGAATGATGGTCGTGCAACGTGCCTCGGTGGTGCAGTGGTAGAGCATGCGTCCCCGGTATGGATCAAGCGCGGATTCGATTCCAACGTGAGGCCAAGTTTTTGCTCACCACTCAAATCTCTTGAGTATGTACGAAACACCATAACACTGCGAAATATGCAGTTAAAATACTTCATTCGTTCTAAGATCTCACACAGGAAGGGCTATTGAAATCCACATACAGTTTACACCCTTTCCTACTATAAATATTCACGTTTATGCGTATCATAAACAGCTTGCAGTAAGTATAAATACTTCTTACGTTTACTTCATACATGAATAACTGAAGCCGTTTCAACAAAAAGATTTCTTGCATTAGCTATTTCGTGTTGGTTTGCGTGAAATTCGAGTCGCCGTATTCAATGAATGGGCAAGCTATAAAAGGGCAGAGTCTCTATAATTTCAACCAATATCAGTGCAAACGAAAACCACCAGAATTTAAGACATGCGTTTTCCAGAGACTTGATGCGTTCTTTAGTATGAGAAATAAAAGCACTGCTTATTCAACGTATCATTTCTTTGCGCACAAGTTTAGATTGATAGCTCACTTGACGTTAAGCTGAACACTCTTGAGCACGTTACGAATCGTGCCGATATTTCGCCTATCACGCGACACGTTCGGCGACAGGTGGGTGCGCTCCGATTACAAAGTGGTAGCTTTCTAATAAAGTTTGAAGTTCTAACGCCACTGAAGAACGTTTAGTCGTCAGTAAATAGTCAAATATGATAGCATAAACCTTGAAAAAGCTGTGGAAAGTAGAAACAACGTGAATCCTCTCTCCAAAACATCACATTTTCATCAGTGAAAAGGCCTGAAATCCATCAAATTGTTGAAGGCGCTTTATTTCTGTTTATTCTACTGGTACGCACTGAAAAATTTCGCAGTGCCGAGTGCGCGAAACCCAATATTACTTGGACTGTTACAATGCATTGAGAAGTTCGTCTCAAAAACCACATATCGTACTGTAATTTCTGAAATTTGATCTATCAAATCGTTAATGAAATTCTGATTAAACTACTTTGACCAATGAAGAATGCTTGTATGAAAAACAAAATGTTATTTTTTTTTGTTTCAGCATAATGAAGGAGCCATTTCAAAAATAAAATACGCTATTCAAATCCTTCCGATTTATGCTATCGAAAAGCCACATAATCTTCAAAACAACCAAAAAATACGTTTTTGTTGAGGGGACGAATCAGTACACGAATAACGGAAAAGCATATCTAACTCCGTATATGTAGAATTTTTCAAATAACTGCTTAGCTGTGAGGTGCTAAAATGCTTTGATGCCTATGGGAAGACTCAGTTGTTTATACCACACTATGTAACTTTTGTATCATTTCTCACTTATGTTCTCTCAATCGCTGAGAGTCCTCATTGGAGTTCTGTTCGGTTTGATAGACTTCCGTTCAATCGAAACATCAATTTATTACTTTGCTGTCATAATAGGAAAACATATGATAATTTCATACCATGGTTTATCCGATTGTCCGCCTGACTCAGGTCAGATCTTAGAGTTTTTTCTTCTCTGTGCAGTGTATTTGAGAACAGAGTCGAAAGTATACTGTACCTAGTAATTGGCATTTTTTTCGCTGTTTCAGTCCCTGTCACAGTCTATATTTCCATGACTGGCATTGTGATTACCACATATAATTTTTTTTGCGTTGTATTAGATATCGTAGGTGGTCTAGTTTTTCATCTACCTTACTCTCAGTTTTATCTCGTCACCTGTATCACTTGTATCACTTGCCGTCCTGTTGATAGCTGAGTGATTTAGGCAAACACACTGTAACCTTCTGCTTTTACCACGTATCCAATGGTCTCCCTCGTTCCGAGAAATTGTTGAGCATCCACCTTCCCTCTATGTTTATTAGGAGGAAATCGACCCCAAATCCGACAGTTCTTTCGTGATGCGCTTAACACTCCACGAAATCCAGTCGGTCGATTTTGGTTAAAAAAAGCTCTACTTGCCCTGCTCACCCTATATTGATTTACTTGCTTTGTACAACGTTATCCTTAACCTTTGATCCGTGGCATAGCTCACATCTTCGCCATGAACACAATTTTTTGTTATTTTTGCTAGGTGACATTCTTTTCGGAAGTGTTTGTCGAAATCTCTCAATGGCCGTTCCACCTGACTATATTTGATGTAATAAGAACGATGTCAACAGCGACAGCAAAAGTGCCTTGATTGTCGGCCTTCGGTTTGTATTCTGACGTTGTTCCGTGCTAATGTTCACTCAGCATTTGAAAATTGATAATTCTGGCAAAATAGCAATGCAACGTCGAACTTCTCTTCTCAAGAGGACACTAAAATCGTTGTAAATGGTGATATTTCTTTTAAAAAGATTGCCATATAGCTCACGAAAAGTTGGTCTTGGTGGTTTCTTATTGATTTATGACTTTGCATTATGACAGATAACGAAAGAAGAGTCGAGCCAGTGCGACCAATGAGAACATGTGAGAGCTCTTCATGTGTTACGGTTCTGATGAGGTCTGAAATTGGGTGTTGTTCGACTCATCACCGTCGAAATAGTTATCGGATTTTGCATGAACGAAGTGATGGATTCATAGTTCGACCTCTTTTTCTTTCATATGTCGGCAATGTGCAAGTATCAAAAAATCTGCTAATGGGCTTGCATAATATCCTTCATAGTCTTTCTAAAAACTGTAATCATTCCGTCAGTGGGTGGTAGTGCGTCATCTTGACATTGAAATTGAGGGAGATTCGAAAAGCTCTGCAATACTTTCCCCATCTTATGCAACTTCGACCATAACTGTTGCTTTTTTTCCTTGAGAACTGCTTTATTGCTTCTTGCTTCGTTTTACAAGTTTGGACATAATTCAATGGTTGCTCACGGCTCGTGCGACCCTCACGTCCACGTATTAGCTAAAGCGTTTGCAGAGTTAAATGTCTCACAATGACTTTATCACTCTCGGCCTTTTAACAGCTAACGTGAGAATGATGGATAACCCGATCGTATTCTTCGTCGATGTTACTAATATCGGTATCATCCCAAGAGTCTACTAATGATCTGAAAATCGCTGTACAAATCTAACGCTATTTTTCCTTTCCAAAAGAAGTGGAACGTTGCGCGAAGGAAGCGATGGCTCAATCCCATATAGAATATACTAACAAAGCAACGCCGATTAAGTGGAACCCTCAATCCATTTTACAAGCTTGCCCGCACTTGTTCATCCCACCGCCGCCGTATCGAGGACTCTTTCGCAGTCTGGAGAATGAGGCCCATTTTACCTCCTGCGCTTAACTTTCCTTACCCAACGTACAGCTCGTCGAGCATTGAACGTGAGATTGGGTATTTGCGGTCACCTTACCAGTCTCTCTCGTAGAGACAAGCAGCTTATTTATAGAAAACGACTCCCAACAGCCTCGCAGTTGCCAGCTGCTTGATTACAAATTAACGATTTTGAACGCAGTTGGTGGCTGTAAGCAAGAGACCAAATGAGTTTGGAGAAATCTCAAAAAACCGACACTTTTTTGACATTATTATTAGCAACATAAATGCTGAAAGACACCTTCCCATTAGTTTTTTCTAACTTTCGATTTTTGCAAAAACTGACGTTCTAGATCTACACTCGTTGATGATGGGATGTCCACTAGAGTTGTTTATTAGCTAATCGCATTCGTGTGAGTAAAAATGCTATCCATTCTTCTTGTCCAACGCCACAACTGCTCACCAAGCTCTCAATGCTTTTGGACAAAACCGACTCCTAACAGCCTCGTACTTGCCAGCTGCTTAATTACAAATTATTGGCGAATTTGACTCACACAAATGAAGATCTGTCAAAAGAGCAATACAGAAACAGAGAATTTACTTTCCTCCTAGTGGACATGTGAGCAATTTTAGTTTGCAAAAAATCAAAGAGATGCAAAATGTGAGCTTTCGTTGTAAGCACTGGAGCTTATGTGTGAAGCACATTGTTCTGTGTAGGAAGCTGAAAATTTTACGTAAACATGTGTACATAATAAGCTTTAAATCGCGAAGTGAATGGTTTCAAGTACAATTTCCGAAATATCAGTTATGGCACTAATGTAGAGGCTCAATAGCTGATTCATCAAAGCACGTTGTACCATCATACTTAACTTTGGTCCTATATTCTAAAAAACCACCAAAGAAAATGATGCCCATAGATGTCACACCAGCCAACCACGCCTCGTCAATAATTTTCTCTCAACTACCTAAGAGAATTGAATTATGCCAAAAATACGACCTCGGGCGGGAGTCGAATCCGCGTTTCATCTATACTGAGAACGCGTGCTACCGCTACACCACCAGTGTAGATCCACAGCTCCACTCCTCATTATCTCTATGACTCTCAGCCACCAACCTTTAACAGAAACGCGAGTTCAGCTCCCGTCTGAGGTCGTATTTTTGCACACCACTCAATTCTTTAAAGCACACATGAAACATCGTAACAGTGCGAAAAAGGCAGCAAAACATTGGAAATCTCATTCAATTTCCTCTTGTAAGCTTCAGTTGCGTGCATCCACGACTGCCAGTGGGTCCTGGCACGATTGCGTTGATGAACATGAGAGGTCACCGCGCGGCGTCATCTAAATCATTGCTCCCTACGGGCACTGTTCGTTGATCACCAGACACACCAAAATCGACACGCCCTGCTCAGGTATGTCATTTTTGAGGCATTTTTTCGAGCGTGATTGTCAGTCTTTGAGAGCCGTGTGGTTAAGACATTTGGTGATTGCTCAGTTAACATATCGTTGTCTTGATATGCTAATTATCACAACGAATGAATTGAATCTTTTATCGGTACTTATACGTTGAATGGTCAATTTTTGAGTGCGATTTTATTCATTGTACAAAACTTTTTACAGCAGTTTTAACAATCACTAGAAGACGTAAACCTCTGACTACAACTCTGCGCTTGTGGTTTTTCAAAACAACCTTTTATTACACTGTAGCTTCCAGAATAAGACTTCGTTTCACAGTCAGTCACTTTTGTCTTCATTTTCATTCAAGCGTGTAAATCGCTGGAAGCCCGTAAAGCGTATCAGCTTGCAGAGGATTTTTCATGCTGTCAGAATCTACGTTTTTATCTAAATTATCTATCGATGCGATGAAAAAATCCTCAATTGATTAACAATTTTTTAAAAGCGATTGATCTCTCCGTCCCTGCCCTCCTTCTCCCCGCTCCGTGAGTTGATCGGTGAAGAAAGTCGCCGGAAAGGTTTATAGCTGAGTAAAGTGTGAGTAGAAGCCACAGTAACGACTTGTTAATAAGGTAATCACCTGGTGTACCGCGTAGCTCGATAGTGATCTACCACACTATGTTATGAAACGGCTGCAAATATTGCTATTTTACTGAGGATTTTTTTAAGCGCATCGGCAGTAACTCTAGATAGAAACGCATGATACTGATAATTCTTTACACGCTGATATGCTTTCCATTCTTCCAGCGATTTATACTCGTAGTGGAAATGAAGGCCAGAATCGAGTGAGAAACAAAATTTTATTCATGATGTTACAGCATTATAGAAGAGTGTTTTGAAAAGCGGCAAGGTAGAGTTGTAGTCAAAGATTAGTCTTATAATGATTACTAGCACTCTTTGAGCAGCGAATGAGATTCGCTCAAATATTTGCCGCCGCCTAACATATAAGGTTTTCTTTTTTCCTTCAGTTCTTCTCTTTTCTTAATCAGATGTCATTTTGTTTGACAGCCACTTGCATCTTAAAATATACCCAATAATGTGAAGTGCTGTTCAAAAACATTTGCATGAGCCGGGAAAAAAACTCACATCTCACTCTTTCCTGGTCGAGCGTCGGTGGTGCAACGGCTAGCACACGCTCCAGGAAAGAGTGAGATCTGGGTTCGAAGCCCGACTGACGCAAATGTTTCTGCACAGCACTTCTCTTTTCTGTCAATTCGTTGGCTATGTTTCTCATAAAATTCGTCCTCAGATCATCTTTACTGAGACACATATTTTGAGCACATATTAGAGTGAAGCTGAACATCGGCTGCATTCACATAGCACATTTTAGGAGGCGTGATCCACGTCGACGAATCTGCTCCCTCATTGGAACGTGTCCAGTGAACACGATTTCTCTTAAGCCTAAATCAGTGTTTATTAAATAATTAGTAATCAGTAAAGGGGCGCTGAACTCTGTTCTGATTTGATCGCTTAATGTTTGTGCGCACTTTGCCTTAATGAAAAAAGAATGTTTACGCCAGAGAAAGGCAGACATCAAAGAGAAAACTTCAAGACTTTTGGCTGTCTTATCCATCAGAATCTATACTTAGGAGACGAAAACTCCAATATGTGTGTGACTCCTTTAGTGAATATGTTAATATGCAGGAAATTTTCAACCTCACCTTCATTCTCATAGAGAAATGTGAACGTTTCCCATTTCGTAAGATTATGCCCAGGAAAAATCTGATGCTTCTATTGGTCATCTCACTCTCTACAAATGTGAAATATTAGAAACAACTGTAGAAATCTGAAGTGCTGAAATGCTTTGATGTCCATGAGACGACTCTGCCATTTGCTTTCAATACGTTGCTCATATAATGGTATAGTCGTTTTTATATTAATTCTCACTTATATTTTCTCAATGACACGATTCCGGATTCGATCTTCAATCCGTTCGAAGAACGCATTTAGATCTGAACATCAATTTAGTGCTTCGTTGTCATAATAATTAGACATTTAGTACTTTCTTTCGATGGCTTGTTCCAGTATGCCTACCTGAGTCATGCTATATTGTGGGTCTTTTCCCCTCCTAGTGAATCGTTCCAGAACAAAGTTCGAAGTATGGATCGTAGCCGGCAATTGGCATATTTTTATCGGTTTTTTCCAATCTCAATCATAGATCGTAGGCCTATGGTCAACATATCAAATGGCACATATAATTCCGATAGTGTTATTGTTAATCTTTTCGATGATCTATATTTTGTGAATCTCACTCCAAAATTCACCTGTCTTACCTGCACCACTTACCGTCCTGCCGATCGTTGAGTGTCTTGGGCAAGCGCCAGTAACTTTCTATTTTCTAACGCGTACTCAGTGAATCACCCTCGTTTCAGGAAACCACTGAGCGCCTACCTTACCTTTTTGTTTTTTTGCCAGGAAATTGGTCATCGGATCGACGGTTCTTCAGTGGTGTGCTTGACGTTTTGAGGATCCCACTCGGTACGGCCTTTGTCCATCAATTGACTTCAAAAAATAAATCTTGGGTTGCGCAACTTATCTTCGATAACCTGGTTTGTAGAACGATATCCATAATTCAATCCGTGACGTAGCTCATATCTTCGTATCATTTTTCTCATGTACGACACAGGCGATACTCCTAGCAACGATCTTCCAACTGCAAGCTCAATAACGTTAAATGATGTTTACGTAACTAATCCTCTGAGGCATAAGTTAAGACGGGGATGATCGTTAAGTAAAAATAATAGGCACTAAGTTGGGATTTATGTGCTCTTCACAAGGTCCTTAAACATTTCAAAAGCTCCCAAAGCCGTTTGCTTCCTTCTGCTCAGTTGCTGATATACAAATCAAAATGGACATAACTAAAGCTTTTAGAGAAAATTGTTTTGTTCGGCGTGAACGGTATTTTGAGAATGAATTCGTTCCTCATGAACACAATTCCTGTTACATTTAGTAGCTGATTAATTTTTGCGCAAATGTTGTCGAGATCGGTCAAAGTTCGTTTCGCCTGGCTGATGTTTAATGTAAGATTAACGATGCTCTCAACGAATCAAAGGTAGTACAAATGATGACACTTGATTATCACTTAACGTTGTTTCGCGCCTTTATGTTTGTACGAAGTTTTGAAGAGTCACAGGCAAAATTTCTAGCGAAATAGCATCGCGATGTCGAACTTCTCCTTCCTAAGTAGTA
The DNA here is from genome assembly GCA_019055375.1 of Parelaphostrongylus tenuis. Lineage (NCBI taxonomy): Eukaryota > Metazoa > Nematoda > Chromadorea > Rhabditida > Metastrongylidae > Parelaphostrongylus > Parelaphostrongylus tenuis. The sequence goes on along the minus strand of JAHQIW010004200.1, from coordinate 46,434 downwards.
GCAATATTATTGTGAATTGGCAATATTTTATTTAAGAGATTTGCATACAGCCCACGACTAGTCGATCTGCTGATTTTCCACTGAATTTGAACCTTGCAATCTGATGGGTAACAACAGAAGAGTTGAGGTAATGTGTCGACGAGAATACGCAAGACGTACTCAAGGTGTTCGGGTCTGATCGACTAGGTGTTGCTCGACTCTGCGTCATCGAAATAGCATATCGGATTTCAGATGAGCGAACTGATGGAATGACAGATTCAACACCTATCCTTTTCTAAGTTTGCAAGAATATGTCACTGTCAAAAAATCTGCGTAATGAGCGTGCATAATTCTTCCATTGGTTTTTCGAGAGCTGTGACTATTCGTTAGGGCGTCGTAGTGCAGTAATATTGCAAATGATGAAGATTCTTCAGGATTTGCAAATGTTCTCCTTATCTTATGGACCTCCAACCATTAACTACTGTTCTTCTCTCCTTGGAACTTCTTTTATCTCTTCTCTGCAGCGTTTGGCGAGTTCGAATATAGCTCATCAGTTGCCCGCGATTCGTGCAATCTCACTTTGTAGTATCAGCACAAGTGTTTATGGAGGCAAACGTTTCATGGTGACTTTGGCACTCCCGGTTTCAAAGAGCTAGCATAGCAATGATGGATAAACCGATCATATTTTTGGTCGATAACGGTAATGACGATATCTTTTCAAATCCGAGTAATAAACTAAATACATCTTAGTTCATGGTAGTTCTGGAATTTTCCTGTTCAAATCTAGCGGCTCTCTCTCTCTTGTCGGCGAAAAATCAAGCGTTGCGCGAAGGAGGAGGGCCATTGACGCGAAAACTGGCGGTGTCTTCTGGTCTCAATAGACCGATGTCGTCGCACCTCATTCATCTTGCTCGCATTGGTGGGTTCCCTATAAGAGATATGTATTCAAATGCAGGTGCCCTACAAGAGCAGGTCACAACATTTGTCTGTTGCGATATTTACACTGTTAGATTGCCCTAGATTTTAGAGGCTTGACTGCGCTCGTCTTTCCCACCGTTGCTGTATTGGGAACTCTGGCGATCTAAGAATGAGCCACGTTTTTCTTCTTGCCTTTAGTTTTCCCTAATTAGCGTATAGCTTGCTGAGCTTTGCATATGAGGCTGGGGATACTCACGGTCGTTTTACCAGTCTCTCGCAAACAGACAAAAAGTAGGCAGCTTATTTATTGCGGACGACTCCCAGCAACCTCGTTCTTGCCAGCTGATTAATTACAAAATATCGGCCAATTTGACTCACAGAATTATAGATTTGTCAAAAGAGCGCTGCAAAAACAAGGAGTCGATCTCTGAATCTACCAACCTCTTGATGATCACATAATCGCTTTTGGTTCGCTCTAAATTCTCTTATACATCATCAAGAACGCTCCACGTACCCTCACGACTCACCGGGCAAAGATTTCTTAAGAAAGTTGATTTTGTCTTGCCACATAGAAAATGAAATAGGTTAATTCAAGTTTAGAACGTTATTCTCCCAGCATAGAAACTATGGGAGGCAGGAGAGAATGCTGATATCAGTTATTCACCGTGCTTTCACTCAAATATTAAGGTAAATTGAATATGTTAGTGTAAAATGAGCCATAATTTTCATTGGATATCATGTTTATGATGTGTTAGCTTTCCTAAATTCTACCAATAGAATTCGTATTAGTGCATGACAAGCTCTGAAGGATTGCTGCAGATAACGTCTTCCATGATATATCATTAATCTTAAAATTCGTTGGTTCTGTCCTGTGAAAATACAGAGTCCTTCCACCGCACCACCAATGCGTCAGTCCTCAAATTTGAAGCATGTAATAAATAAGTCGTCGCATTATTCAAGGTTTAATTCCAATAAAATATCCTTCGACGAGAGCATCTGTTTGCAAGCCTTCTATGCATATTTGGATCCTCCGGTTCGTTTTGGTCAAAGCGTAATGGCGCTTTACGTCGTCACGGTCAGATTTGCTTAAGAGTTTCTGTCGACAAATTCCCAAGTTGCCTGAGCAACACCATGCATGCTCACAGCCATCGGCGAAGCTTACCACGTGCACGCTGTTCAATTAATCTTCAGCAGTTTGAATAATTGGATATTATCTTAGTATATTTAAATGACGGAAAAATCAGTATACACTTTTATGCTAGACAATCTTTTGCATTATTTGAACTAAATGAACTGTTAATATATTCATTGATGCTAAGTGATATGTAAAATATTCTTCTGCGGTCGGGAGTTGACCCTATGTTTCGCCCATGCCGAGGGTGTGCTACTACTATACCAGTGAGGGCACCGCTTCGGTACACATTTCTTCGATATATCGAAGCTCTCGGTAATATCGGGGTGACACTTCTAACCACATAACCTAGATAAATTGAAGATAAACATCAGCTGCACTAATTTAACACATTTCCGACGGCACGACCACGTCGTGCTCCTTCATTCGATCATGTCCACGGACACGGTGTTTATGTGGGGCTAAATCAGCATTATTGCTCGGTACGAACCAATGTCTCAATCAACAAAAAGTAAGCTCAGGCTCAGAAAAAGGCAGGCTTTGAGGGTAAGGTCCTAGGCCAATTGGACAGAATCGCGTTTGTCCCATTAAGGCCAGTTGTAGTGAATTTGTTTAGCATGCAAAAACGTCTAGTCTTATTTTCATCCAACTCAGAAATAAAGATAAGATGCGTGCATGTGTTCTTCTTTGTGAATTGTTATAAAACTTCACTTAAGCTGAAGTGTGCCTTAGTCGTATTTCTTAAATGAAGAAAAATTTCGCTTTTACAACATTTTCAATTATGACTAATTCCCGAAGAGATCTGATAGTCGTGTTGGTCATCTCACTTTGTATAATTGAAAATACTCTAGTTAACGGTGGAATTTTGAAGTCTTAAAATGTGTTATTGACTACGAGAAGACTCTAACATTTTTGTTTAAACACGCTATTCTTGTCACAGTAGAGTAATTTTTGTACTACTTACCATTTGTGATCTCTCAATCGCTGGAAGTCCGTATCAGAGCTCTTTCCGTTTGATTTCAGATGAGCGTTACTTCTTCGCATACTTCCGTTAAATCAAAGCATCAGTATATTATTTTGCTGTCATAATAAGGAAGCATGTATCTTCTTTCTATGATTTATCACCCTAATGTGCGCCTGACTTATGTTAGAATTTATCCTTATCCTTTTCATCCTTTTTTTCCTTTTCTGTGTAATGGACTATTCAAGAACAAAGCTGAAGGCATGTTGTGTTGATGATTAACATTTTTCCGCTGTTTCGCTCCCACTCACAGTCTGTAGCCCCGTGGTTGACGTTGTGATTGTCACACATATTCTTCTTTGGCGTTGAATTCGCTATCGTAGATGACCAGTAATTTTATGAACTTCACTCTCAGTTCTGTCTCGTCACCTGTAATACTTGTCGTCCTGTCGAATAGTAAGTATCTTCTGTTCTTCTATCGCATATTCAGCGGTCTCACACGTTCTGAAAATTCATTAGCATTCACCTTCCTTCTATGTTTCATATGAAGAAGTCGCACATCGCGCCAATGGTCCTTTTATAAAGCTTTCCATATTCCGAGAAATCCAGTCGGTAGAGCCCTTGTCAATGGGCTAGCGTCGAAAACTGTGGGGTGGTTCATCTGGCAGGATATTGACGCTATCAAAAAGCTGTAGCATGTCAAACCAACAAAAAAGTAATGTATTCGCAGGTTTCATTCATAATCGTCTCATTTTCCTACATATTGTGAATGGTGACATAGTGACTATAGGTGGTCATCTGAATCGAAATACTCCTATTTTTCTAGAGAAAAAAGGTCTTACTGAGAGTATGCATGAAGGAATAATGGATGTTTTGTAGATATGGAAAGCACTACTCTATTTCTGGATTAACTGACGCCAGGAAAGCGCAACTGACGAGGCTGTCAAGGCCGAAACACGTGTATTGGGCTGTGCAAGTGCCCATAACAGACCACACACATGGTTTAAAAAAATCATGAGGCATATTGAAATTTGAGCATGTTCTTGAAAAAGCTCTCGAAGCAAAAACAAAGCAGAATAGCTCCTTGGTACAAAAAACGTTTAGGGGGAGGTAGGAGCATTTTAATGAAATACTGTCATGTGAGTACGTGCTCCCCGGAGCGGCTATATAAGTGACAACAGGACAGTCAGAAATACGGACCCCATGATAGGCAGATTAATAAGAACATATAGTTTAACAGAATTTCCCATTAAAATCTTTTAGCACTTCTTGAAAAACAGCATTCCTTATACCAGTAAACTATGTTGGAAAGTTCGGATCAGAACAACATATATTAATCGTAGTAATATCTGTTTTTTAATGAGCCGCAATATTTCTTGGCGACTTTGATGGCATCTCGAAATCCACAATCTTTCTCGAGAGGTGTGTTTATGTGGCATCTTCCCACATACATACTTGTTTCACACTACCAAATGAAGCAGTCTTCAGCATTTTTAAAACTGAATGGAACCCTTGCGAGACAGTTGCGTTTTGCTCGGAGACGGTTACAGTAATCTTTACCAAATTTCTTCTCTTCAGATCTCTTACTTCATGATTAATGTTTATTTACCTTCAAGAAGTATTTATTTAAGGGATTGAAGTTCATATCCGATCGATTACACGTTTTTACAGTGCTCATCCATCTATCGAAATGACAAAAAAACTAAAATTCACTGTAATTTGTATGTTAGACGGTGGAAAACTAAAAACTGAGCTCGTTCGCTGAATAGAAACTTTTCATAGGAGTGTTAATGACCATTGAAAGGTTTGAATCTCTAATTCCAGATCCAATTTGCCGATTCTCAAAACATCCTTTTGTAACACTGTAAGATTCAAAATAAAATTGTATTTCATAATCGCCATTCGCCTTCATTTTTATCACGCCTATAATTCGCTGGAAACACATGAAGCATATAATCGTGCAGAGAATTTTCCGCAGTATCTGAATCATACGTTTTCATCTGAAGTTTTTACCGATGTGGTGAAAATATCCTCAATTGAATGCGATCGATCTCCCCCGCTCCTGCTCCGCCGCTTCGTGAATTGACCGCTAAACAACGTTTTCGAAAATGTAAAACTCGATCGGTTTTTCCTGCCAGACGGTATTGCCAAAAAATCAGTACAACGTTGGAGTCATTGGAGCTTGCGATATCGAATGATACTAATAGTCTGAAAAAATAGCTATGCCCGGCAAGGTTTAAAGCAGAAATATTCAGCTTTATCAAAAACAAGCTTTTCCAAAAAGCAAACACATTTCCAAGTTCTTCAAAATTTTTACTATCGAGTGAGTACAAGCACCCTAATGAAAGAGTTTTGTCCAGCGAAATATGAGATAGATAAGAACAAAAAACGCGTAGTCGTATGCAACATAATTTTGTATTGGATTTTACAGCGCTATAAGAGGGTGCTTCGCAAAACCATGGATTACGTGATTTTGCTGAACGTGGTTTCTTCGTTGTATAGTTTCTCTGCTCTGGTGCTATATGTCGTTGAAATTTCTTCATTTGTTTTTAATGATCTGATTCATTAGTGATTTTCAAAACAAATTTTCATGCTGATTAACAAATAATTCGCCGAGGCTGTTGAGTTTTTCCGCGAGCTCCACGGATAAAGTCTCCGTGCTGAAACTATACGCTACGTTTTGAACACGACCATTTCTGAAAAAATCGGGAAATGACCGTGTGTCTCACCCATGCCTACGGTTGCGCTACAATTGCACCAATGAGGGCACCGCTTAGGTAACACTCTTGCTTTGGTATATGACGTCGATTTTGTCAGCAATTATCCATTGCCGGATTTGGCCCGGCAGTGATATATGGACATCAGAACCCACTCAACCCGACAGCTATTAGATACATGTATGCATATATATGGTTTTTTTTTTTTGTAAGTTCACCAATGAAGAATCGACCTCATTCATGGGACATGAATTTTTCATAGGAATGTTAGCAACCAATTCAAAGATAATTCTTCAGGCTGCAGCCTTACTTTGTCGATGTTTGAAAAAGCCTTGTTTGACGTTGCTACAGGAAGAATTTTCATGCGTTGCATGCGCATATTTATCACTGGACAGAATCTTTCGTTTGTAACTGAGGTAGGCAGTTTCAATTTTGTTGTATTTTGGCACTTCATCTAATCCTTGACACATCTTTTCTGGTGTAAGTAGCAGTACTTCCAGCATTCAATCTTGCCTCGTTGTTTGTTCAAGGATTCGGCCCCTTCACAAACGTTGTATAACATTGATCAAGCGCACTGTGAGTTTATTTCCGCCGTCTCCGGTCAATGCTGTATTTTCATTTTAGTCAGCCGTAACGTATATGTATTAATAGTAAGTAATCCAAAAAGTTTCCCGTGAGATAGATTGAAAGGAGAGACACATGTTCCAGGTCGAAATAAATTTTTTCTCGAGGAATTAGGAGTTTACGAAGGATGGCAGAAGGCTTCCATGGTACTCTGCACGCACAGCAAAGTCACCCGAGGTTTTGAAAATGGGTGACTGCTTTTAAAAGGCACAGAAATCGGAGCAGTGCAGTAACTGGCTACGACCTTTACATGCGAGTCAAAAGCGATATGCGGCAATGGATGCGTATATCGTGGTTGAGCGCAAAATTTAAGACTACATCAGAAAGTCGCGATATAGATTTCGACGAAGCCGTAAAGCGCTCGAATATTTTTGTCGCTCATTTATGTATTGAATGTTGAGAATATGACACCACTATAAAGGACATTTCGTCCTATTATTTCAAGACTGAAAATGCCATGTACGTTGCTATTCCTGCGTTTGCCAACCCTGTCATGTAGCCACATTTATTGTTGCGTTCTCCTATTCATCGTCCATGAATGTCTCTGTAATATAGATTCTTAGTCTTGCTTTTGTTAGAGAATATCATCTTCTTTGTGAGTGCCATTGAATGCTGATTGAATCCATCTAGTATTATGCAACTCACTTCATTTAATGTCAATGATGTCTTGCTACGTTTTCAATAAAAATCATTGTAATGCTGAGACATAAGCAAAAACTGCATCTGATGTACGATTAATGCAAATGGGACTGCGACCTTTCCTACCTTTCCGAGTAGGGCGTTTTCGCACCACGCCATTAAAGACCTTGCTCTAAGTGTCGTTCATCTGTGGACTGGTCAATTAACAGAAATCAGAATGGCTTTTTATATCACTTTATTTTGATAATCGCTCTTTTCGAATCTACAATTGGTTATAAACTGAGCAAAAGTTTTAAGCGGTGTTTTAGTCATTTGCTTTAACGATTTTATGATGTTTTAACACTCGAAAAGAAGGATACGATATGTCACGATTACCAGACAAGAGCAATTGAATGTACAACGCTGCCTCTTGGGTGATGTTATCGCTTATCTTCGTGTGTAAAACGTTCGTTGTCGACTTCTCTATGTAGGGGTTGCATCTCCGAGGAACTGACTAAACGAAAAAGCACCGTGCGACTGACGAAGCTGCAAGGCCGAATCACTTATATTGCACTGTACAAGTGCCCGAAATAAACCACATGTGTGGCTCAAAAGTAACTATCAGGCATATGTCTGAACTCTTTACCAACAAAAAATCTCAGTGCGTGTAGCATGATAACTTACGCTTATGGTATTACCTTATTTTATCCACGATGCTTCGAGTTGATCTGCATTGTAGTGATAAATGGCGAACAGGTGATAAGTTTTCTAAGGAGGTAAAGGAAAGCTCCTGGGACGTCTGATCTGCTCACCAATCTAATTTCCCAGTGGTTTGAATGTCTCATGCCTAATTTAAGACCTTACGACTGTTTTCTCTTCTCTCTTTTCACAATATTCCGCTGATTGCTAGAAGCTTCATTACCGGTTATGAACCCTATGCAGAGGAAGTATTCTCTCATGAATTGTCTGGCTGCTTTCAACTATTTTTGAAGGTACGTGGTTTCGAGTGGTTTCAATGCCTGTTAATATAGTATCAGAAGTTTGAGGGTTTCCTAGGTTTTTAGTGAGTGAAATTTACTGATGAAATAAAGAATTCTAGTTTTCATGGAACAAAATTCAATCTTCACAAATTCCTTCTTTTTTCATTGCTTCAGCTTGTTTGTCTGAGTTCCAGGAGAACATTGCGGAGTTGCCACGAAAGCCGAGAGTCCTCACAACAGCTATACCAATAGCAATTTCCTCATGCTGTAGGCGTAACAGTGTAAACTTATCAACTTTCGTTATCATAACAATTAATATTGCATTCACGTACCAAACTTTAAGCTTTTTCTACTCACATAATTAATTCCTATTCCATTTTTATTTCACATAACCCAACATGATGTACTCTCAGCATTTCTTTTTCTCGATTCGTTCACTTCCACCCACTATTTACCGAGGTCGTCAAATTATCAAGCCACTTGAGCAATTACTTACGAATTTTTCATCTCATCCTCGAACACCGTTAAATTTTGATGTAGTCAAAATCTATATGAGTCTTCTAGGGTCAGGATTAGGGCATTTCCAGTCTTTGACAAGCATTCGCTACTTTGATGAGGAATCGAGCTCATTTTGTACCATCGTCGTATCGAACATTGATCATGAAAAATCAGAAGTTTTGGTGAGCCCAGGTGTGAGCCGAAGCGGCATCATGCTGTTAACTGTAATCCTTTTCTATCCTAATACTGCCAAAGTACCAATCCCCACTGAGTTTACATCTTTGATTGATTATTTATACGTTTCTTAATTGTCTTCTAGGCTGCCGGGTACTCTGCAGTGCATCAAATCATCGCTACGCTTTCCGAGGCGGAGCGCGTAGTCACAACACCATCGAAGTCTTCGCTCTCTTTTTCTTAGTCAAGTTTCCAGTCTACGTGGTGGCGACTAGTAGTTCCACCAACGGTTTTTTTTGTTTTAATACATCATATCGCACACTACGTTGCAGCTAGCATCGGTTAGTAAATAAAAAAAACGGTTCAAACTATATAATATAATTCACGGTTCTGGCTTGATCGAGATTAAATGCTGATCCACCTTTGTAAACAAAACCCAGTTGAGGGTAATCACTGGCAGCCACTGGTTATCATTAAAGTACAGCTGAACGAGATGCCTGTTCTTGATAGTTTCAGGAGAATTTTGGAAAATATCAAAAAATAACGCGTCGTAGCTTGAAAAGAGTGTGTCAAAATGGGCGTCGGTAAAACAATGGTATAGCACGCGCCTTCGGATAGGGTGAAAAGTGGGTTTGAATCCCAGCTGACGCAAATGCTTTTGCACACCACCCTACATCATTGGATATATTGTAACATCATAGAATCGCAAGAGGCGGTCAAATAAAATGAATTGTGGTTGATTATCGTGAACTTGTCATGCTTTCGCTCTAATGACAGTGCTTGCGCAAAATGACGATATTGAGGGTATGGCGGTAAACTGTGGTTGAAGAAAGGGGACAATCTAATCGTTCAGAAACGTCCTGAACGCTCTTTTTTCAACTAAATTGAGTCAAGTACAGCGCTTATGTAGTCCGGGAAATCCATTACCCCGATTTCATTGGAGTTCTTATTATTACACTAAATTTGATGTTGGTTTGTTGACGACAACTCTAATAGAGACTTAGTAGAATACTGATAACAGGGAGACTTTGATACATGCCTATCTTATATGGTTTCTGCTCACACTCGTGTTAGAATTGAATAAGCTACGGACATTCTGCTCTAGTAGGCAACATGAAAAATTTAAGCCAGTGTATATACGAGAACTGACTGAATTTGAGATCAAGTGTACAACGTCTTTTGCAAATTTATTTCACGTTACAGGAGAGGATATCATGTGTGCGGTATATACTAGCTCTTTTTTTCTCGTCGTTCACGCGGATCCCTTGTTCTAAAACTCGATTTGTGGATTTCATTGTTGGTTTAAGATCCTCAGTGCAGATTACGGGTGTTGAAAAGGCTCATGAAGTTAATCATTCTTTGAATCATAGGTAATCGTGCTATGGTGTTGCGACGTCTTTAGTGCGGTCAAATGCCAACATTTTTGTATTGTGTCAAGCTAGCTCCCAAGAGTCTGGTACCAATTTCCCTATCACAAACCGACTGGAGAGGTGATAAACAATGAAAGACTCCACAATAGAACCACTTCGTGCTCGTACTAAGCAGTATTACTATCACTCTTTACGTTGCGTATTAAATTTCAAAATTTACTGGGAACACGTCAGGCAGCCTATACATGAACGATATTTTTTCATTGAAAAAAAATTGGGAGACTGAAAATAGCCTATATTTTTTCAATCTAAACGCTTTTTAGCACTCTTTCATCTAACTATATTTTGGCAGTAGTATGATGTTGAAGTGCTTATTCAAAAAGATTGAGGGGCATTTAATAATTCGACCTAAGAAGAAATTGAACCCGCATTTCACCCTTGCTGATCACCTTTACTAAAAAGAGCATAGCAATGACTATAGAAACTTCACATGCTGCTACGATTACGGTAAGTTTTCTCATATTTCTAATTTAAAAAATATGAAATCAAGAGCTTTGTTGAGAGCGAAGATAGTATTTAACTTTGATTGTCATTTTCACTCCATCAGAGAGCTGATCAGCAGCTGATCAATTTCAACGTCTGGTGCACTTTGTTTGGCTGTGAACACATTTCCAACATAATGCACACTGAAAAAAAGATCATTGCTTTGGAAATCGAGAAAGTGGGACCTGCAGACATTTCCCAAAAATATTGGGTTGTCCAACTATTTCTTTTGCTCAAAATGCTGTGGTTTGTTGGAAAACGTTCCAGTAGCTTTAACCATTGCGCCTTAAACAATGGCTCGTCACCTCAGAGAAATGAAGCATTGCGAATTGATATCTTAATAGACATTACATTCTTGATCGGCCACGATCGTACCTTTACTGGCCATCTTGCCACAAAAAGTCTGCCAGTTCGACAAAAGCCCACTTCCTGTGCTTAGAAGATTATGCTATCAACTTCTGGGACTCGCGGGGCATGCGGTTTGGAAGCTGCTCGACAACGACGAGACAGTCGGTGGCGACATTCACGGAAAATAGCGCCAGAAGTTTTCCGCAGTAGTGCCAAAGAAACACCCGAAACGGTTCGGTGTCGCTTTTCTCCAGGATAACACTCAGCCTTACACTGCAATGTCAGCTCGTCACATTGTGAAAATTCTGGGTAGGCCAGATTACGTCATCCATCATATAGCCCTGATCTGACTCCATCAGTGACATCTCTTTCACAGCTCCAATGTCACACCAGCGCAAGAAAGAGCTGGAAAATTTAAATCAGCTCAAAAGTGAGCTCACCGCTTTTCAAACTCGCTAGACTCGTTCTATCTCAGAATAAGACACCCAATATTTACTCAATAAAAAGTTACATGTCGTTGATTATGGTGCTTGTGATTATATTGTTGACTGATTGACTTCTTTAACCCCTAAAAGACGCCTATAGCAATCAATGCGCGCCAGAGCAAAATCCGCGGTTTACGTTAACTGTTTGAGGGTTTTTTCGCCGTTTTGCAAAAATTCTTACAATCTTCCTATTACGTGGATAGAAAAGATTTTCTCTTTTGGTTTATATGATTTTGGTTTAGATATGTGCGCCCTGTTTTTTACGGCAATATGCTTAACTTAATATTAATTAACTGTATTGAACTGTGTGTAGAATATCACAGCAAAAAAAACTGTATTTTCAATCTACTTCAGCTTTATACAAAACCTAAGAGCCATTATAGTGAATAAAAGTTGAAAACAATGCGCAATTGACAACAAAAATGATAACACATGCTGTGTTTGGTAGTAGTTCATCGATAATTTTCACCGTAACTATGTATATATCAATCATTATTTCCATTTATTCAGAATTGAGGTAAGCGAAAAAGGTTGCGTACTTATGGATAGTAGAGGATTACTGAGCGTTAAGGAAAAGCCGTGTTTGAATAGAAGGCTTAGAACAGCGGCATTATGCAAACTATTGCTCAGAAATGTGTACACCCAGAAAAATTTTTTGCGGTGGTTTCTCCCATCCGCACCCATATTCAAATAGAGTATTTTTTATTTCCTTTCGAGGCCTTAGTAATTATTCGACAGCTTAATTATCGAGAATCTGAAGGGTCTGTCTTATTTATCGAATTGTTTATATTATGATGTATTATATTTTTATATTATATTATGATGTGTAGGTGAAGTAAGATTTTCTGTACTTACATGTTCTCAGTAGTATTTCAGTTCAGCAGTTCCGAGATGTTAAATATAGTATTTACTAAATATACTAATGTAGTACAATGCAGTGAAGCATGAATACAGTATAAATAGTACATCAATCGCAGTGGCTTACGTTCCGGAGAGGTTCGCCCTCTTCAGAGCCTGGGAAGGTCTAATCTATCCGCAAATCGTTAAGTCAAAAGCCTACATGACCTCAGAAGAAAACGTAAGGAACGATTTTTTTTATACAAGCTGTAAAATCGTTTTTTATATTTTTTGCTGAGGTTATGGAAGCTCTTGACTGAGTGACTTGCAAATCAAGTTGACCTTTCCAGGCTCTGAAAATGACGAACCTCGCCGAAACGTGAGCCACCACAATCGTTGTACTATTTATGCTTCACTGCAATGTACTGCATTACTAGTATTCAATGATTACTATATATAGCACCTCGGAATTGCTGAACAGAAATACTACTGATATATTCCCACTATGGCGAGTTTAATTGATAGTCGGCCTTGGGACTTACATGTTAGACAGCGACAGATGTTTGAGCCGATCTTAATAGCTGGATAGGAAATGTTATAAAAGTGTTAGCAATTGTTAGAAAGCTCAGATCTCTGGCTACAACTATGCACTGCTAACTTTTTAGATCACCCTTTATGACGCTGTAGCATACACAATAAATTTTCGTTTCTCATTCGCATTTCGCCTTTACTTTTACCACGCGTGTAAACAGCTAGAAGCACGAAAAGCATACCAACGTGTAGACAGTTTTCCGTAGCACCAGAAGCCACGTTTTTATCTGAAGGTGTTGTCGATGTGGTAGAAAATCCCAAATTGAATAACAATATTTCAAATAATTCCAAGAAAGAATGATCTAACAGCAAAAATCTATCGACTGAGAGGTGGTGATGGACCAGTGTCATTGTACACTGTTCCATCACCACATACGCCTCCCTCCTTGCTTCAATGCAGGGCTGAATGTGGGTAGGGGGTCACTGACGAGGAGGACGTACCTCCGAAACACCGGTGTATGACCCTGGGCGTACCAACCCCTTTTTTGAGCTTAAATCATTCTTTTTTGGAATTATATTGAATGTTTTTTTGGGGGTTTCAAAAACAGTCGATCTTTTGATATAGTTTTGATCTAAGAGCAAAAATCTATCGACTGAGAGGTGGTGATGGACCAGTGTCATTGTACACTGTTCCATCACCACATACGCCTCCTCCTTGCTTCAATCCAGGGCTGAATGTGGGGCGGGGGTCACTGACGAGGAGGACGTACCTCCGAAACACCGGTGTATGACCCTGGGCGTACCAACCCCTTTTTTGAGCTTAAATCATTCTTTTTTGGAATTATATTGAATGTTTTTTTGGGGGTTTTAAAAACAGTCGATCTTTTAATATTTCAAATGCTATCAGTCGCTCGGCCCCGGCCTCGTTCCGCCGCTCCGTGAGTGGTCCGGTAAGCAAAGTTGCCGAAAAGGTTTATAGAAGAGTAAAATGTGAAGGCAAGTCACAGCAGCAATCTTTTGGTAAGATGATTGCATGATCTCCCGTGTAACTCGGCAGTGATGTACCGTATTATATGTTGAAACGGCAGCATCTATTGTTATTTTATTGACGATTATTTTATCGCATCAACAGGAACTTGAAATAAAAAGGCGTGGTTTCTAGCAATTTATACTTGTGGTAAAAATAAAGGCCATATGCGAGTGAGAAATAATTTTTTTTCTTGATGTAACAGGTTTATAAAAGGGTGATCTAAAAAATCGGCAACATATAGATGTAGGCAGAGATTAAATTGTCAAATGACTACCATCACTCCTATAAAAATTTCCTGTTCAGCGAATGAGATTGGCTTAAGGATTTGTCGATACACAACATACAAGCACCAATTTTTCCTTCACACTCAAGCATCTTTCGCTGTACAGAAGTTTCCATTAGGATTATCAATAACCATTCGGTAGCACAAATTTTAATAATCTCAGTGATAAGCTTGTTTTTGACAAGGACGTTTTAATATGTTGTTACAGCATAAAGATCACTGAGTTTCGCACTCGGCGCTGTGTTTGTCGGTGCGCGCCTAGTGTGAAACTCAACGTTCTTTTAGCTGTAACAACGAATTAAGACGTTTACCTCAAAAACTAAGCATAGCCATTTTTTAAGTTAAATTTTCCGAGATTTGTGCTGTCGAAGAACAGCTGAATTTTTTGAGGAAAAGCGTTGCTCATCGAATGATGTCAAGTGTGAAGTAACATATTCTTTTCTTTGTAACAGTGTAATACAGAGACCTTTTGAGTGATAGAGTGCATCTTTCAACTTTTCGAGATTTAAGCTATTGAATTACTATTAAAATGTCTAGAAAGAGCAGAAAATACGTTTTTTTGAATATAAGTGCTGAATGGGAAGTAACTCATCATGCGCAATGATGGAGGTACGCTCTTCCTACACTCGCTCAAGCTACATGTTAGAAATACCTCCACACAAACCTCGACTAGAAATGTTTAGCTATGGGAAATGAGTTTTCAAATTACGTTCTCGCAAGACAGGCATATAAATGCTCAATAGGGGTCGGAAGTTTATTTTTGTAAAGGGATGTGGTATTACCGCTGAAAAATGAAGGATTTCAAGGGAAGTAGTCACTCTTTGTATGAAAAAAGCTTCGAAAAAGATTTATTCGTAATATTCTATCCTTTATGTAACGATAAGACACCTCTGAGTTATAAACTTCACCTATAATTACTAATAAACCACCTATGATATCCGAGCGACTCTGTAGCATTTCAGGAGTGAAATGTCGTCTTCTTTTCGCTCTTGCGGCGTTATATGGCAACCCTTTAAAAAATCAATTCCATCATCAGGATCCGCGAGATTTGGGCGATATGATGAGTATTCAAAATTTAAGAACAGCCGTATAGCGGCCGCAGACGGGCAAATAAAGAAAATAGTGTGTGAAAAATAATTTTAATTTTGCTCTTACAACGTAGTAGAAAGCTTCTTTTCTTAAATTAAACAGGTTTTTGAAATCTCAGGGGCATGTGCATTCGAATGATTACCAGATGTTTGGGAGAAAATTTTTCTATAACGAGAAAAGCCTTCAAACAATCGTGCACCTAAACTGGTACACGTCGTCCCTAGGGGTGAAATAGACAACATCTGAATGAACAAACGTGCTGAAATGCGAAAGAATTTAATGTGATAACCAGTAGCCTATATTCGCTCCAACGCAGAGAAAGCAATGGCGTTGCTCCGCTTTCGTATCAACGCTGACCCTGAAAATATCAGAGGAACATCGTGCATGATTCAAGGAAGGTAACGAACCGGATACAGGAACTGCTGAGATTTGCACAGTCGAGCGTCTTCAAAATTACTGAGACTTTGGCTGTGAAAATCATGCTGAACTTTTTAGGGAAAAGCTTTGCTCAGCGAAGAGTGCTCGGCAGTAAAACATAATTTTGCTTTTATTATAACACTGCAATAAATCGGCTATTTCAGCAATAATATACATCACTGATATCTTGGCGATTTGAGCAGTAGAATAGCTACTAAAACTCTAAGACTATTTGAATAACGCACTTTTGAAGGGATTGAAACATAGTGAGGGTTACGATCAAAAAGAAAGAAAGCGATCAGTAGTTTTCTTGCAACGAAAATGTCTTAGTGTGAATCTTTTCTCACTGAATGAACAGCAGTTATTCAGCGTACTTCTGTATCAGTTTTGGGGACGAGCTGTCTTCATTTCTACTTCAACAAACCACACTTTTCTTGATCTTCGTCACAAATCTCAACCGCGTAACGCATATGACGTCCTACACTATCACACATTGTACCTCAGGTCGATGTTGCTGCCCGAGTGAGGTTTATTACTGAGCTTGTGTGAGTCTCACACAGTCGTTCTCATTCAGAGAAGGAGTGGGTTGTTCTTTGATGGCTGAATATCTTAGTAAATTCTTTCTATGCCCAATGATCAGTGGCTAGCCAGCGCACTTGTATATCTTATCGCGAAATGGTTCGCAAAGTTTAACGCAGTAGAGATTAGTCTGGAAGACCAGTCGCGCTCGGAATGTCCACAGGAAGCTCCATTGACCTTGGCGCCACTTCACTAGCATTTTACCCAACGTGACATTGGTGCATGAGTACTAAGCAAATTTGTTCCCACAATAGCTTCATCTCATAACAAGTATAGGAATGTTATATACCCAAATGTTCATAAGAAAATACACAATTGAGTGGTACTAAAATCATGCAGTTTCAATTACTTTTGTTTATAAATTTGGTATTTATTGCTCCAGTGTCATAACTTATGGAGCGATCTAATGATTTCAGTATCACTGACGTATTTAAGGTCTTGATTTAGATGAAACTTCTCTTATAGCACTAGACTTCTAAAACGAGAATATTGATGCATATATAACAGCTAATTTTGCTGACAGGTGTTCTTACGAAGAAGTCTCTTGCTGGTTTGCATTACATTTTGCTTGCTTTGGTATTTAAGACACACTTAATGTAAATCTGAATGAAGACGCAAAGAGTTTCAATTCAGTTTGACAGCGTTCAGCGTGAGCTAAAGTGTGTCCAAGCTCAAAAATAAAGAATTCAAGTCTGTCAGTAGTTGCTTGATAGTTTTCCAATACTGCCTTTGCAAAACCAATCTTATTCAGATCCGCTCGTTCTCATCCAGGCTTTCATCTCTTTTTTGTCTTTTGAGAACGAATGTGAAATTACTGATGCGCTTTCTTATTGCCGATGCTTCGATTTAAAGATCACTGTATTACTCTCTCCTCACCGGACAAGTTTTGCTTTCATCTAAAATTCACATCAAATTTACAAGATGAATTCTTCAAATGGGGGTCTGAAGATGAAGAGTGAGCAAGTTGTATATTTATTCTCGATGAAAATTTTCTCTTTCACGCCTTAAGCATTCATTCATAATGCGCTCGACTACGTGCGGTTGATCCACTTCTATGATGCCTGCTTAAGAGTCGTTTTCCACTAATGAGACTAATAGTGCTCTTATTATTAAATTACTGAGTTATTTTGACAGCTTTGACCTTATGGGGAAACTGGAATTGTTAGTGTAGGGCTGTAAATAACCTCAACATCGGTGTGGTGGTAGACCATTATACGACGGCCGTGTACCACATACAAACCGAATCAATAATCGTGAACATCAATCCTCTATATAGGCTCTACTTGGGATTATCTCTTCTTCAGACATTTCTCTTCCTCTTTGTGAGAATGTTTTCCATTGTGCTTGTGTAACGCAATGCTCTCTTGAACGCGGAGTTTCAAACTTAGATAAGTCAACTAGTGCTAAGACAATCTGTTAGGTGGATCAAAGATTAACAACGAGTGTCTTTGTCAATAGATATTCAGAAATATTTACTTAACTTTTACATATATCATACAAAGATATTCCCATCATGACGGCGAGAGACAAAAATACTCCAAGACATAGACAATTTTGTGGTGTTCAAGTGTTTTTTCAAACTTTTTGTATAATTTTTTTTCCTTATTAGCTCCCAACTCTTTAAATTCGAGTAGCTTTGATAGCTGTTAATTGTTGGTCTTCATATATCAACAACGATGATTTATATTGAAACAGAATTAAGAAAAACCGCTATTGCAGTTGTGCAGCATTTGTGTGAGCATGACATCGAAATGCTCAAAGCTGCCTTTATCTTCCAGTTTTTATCACGCGTATTTACTTTTTCAGTATTTTTTTCTCTACTTGCTAGATTTTCAGATTAATGCATTCATGTCTTTTATCGGAGTCTCCAGTGACTCTTTTTATGTTCACAATTGCTACTTATACATCCGATGTTTAGCTCATTGATAATCGCTGAAGCTCAGAGTTTGGCCGCCACATTTGTAAGCTTCAGTAATGAAACTCTTGAATTTTCCATGGTGGCAGACTTTTTTTGGAATTTAGTGCTCATCTAGATAACTTTTTGTGTTGGAAAGTGAAATTATGTAGATGTGGGCTAGAATGTTAGTTACAGTAATTATTGTATCGTGCATACGAAGACTGCATGGTAGTCACACTAAGAATGTTTTTTCTGACTTTTATGATCAGTTCTTTCACTGATTGGTTTATAATACCATTCTTCGTCCTGTTTGAACTCTCTAACACTTGATCTGAGATGCCGCGTTTCGCTGCCAGCTTCAACAATTATAGAGGGGATTTCCAGAAAGAAGCGGAACGTTGTTGCAGTTATGTCATCGTGTCATCATCAGTATTTGGCTGACTATCTCATGTCTCTGATAATTATTTTTGAGTCATGCGCATGATCTGATATGGGCACTCATACAGTGCAATACACTTGTATCGGTCTTACAGCATCGTCAGTTGCACGGTGCCTTTCGTCTGAGTCAATACCTCTTGGGAAGAACCTCCTTAATACCTATAACGAGAAATATGTACGGCTCAGCAATAATTATTAAGCATATTGAAACTTGAGCGTAGTCTCAAAAAAAAACACGCGAAACGAGTGATATGAAATTTCGCGTGTTTGAGATCCAGCGTTGTGAATTTCTTGTGCTGATCACGTGTATATAGATCTCACAAGGTGTAATCTTGGTAATTGTTATTTGCCTGCAAGAAGTGAGTCAATTGGAGTGGAGGGTTATTGTTCAATAACCTGTGTGCCTTGTTCTCTTTTTTCATCGTTTCAAATAAAAACTGTAAAGAAAATTATTGGGCCCTACTTCCATGAAAAAGCGCTAACGCGGCGTTAACGCAATGAATTTTCACCTTCGTCGCGGTGCGCATGGACTCAATCGCGCCCTTCAACGCTCTTCAACAGTCAACAGCGAGCGCACTATATAATGCTACAGCCAGGCTATCCTGGATAGTGCAAGCAGACGTATTCAACCAACATTCTTTGATGCTAAAGAAGATGACGAAAAAACTGTTTGAGTGTTAGAGGTACTAGGATTCACAGAGTGAAAAAAAACACTGCGAAGACGAATCAATAAAGTGCCAGATTCATCTCTTCAAATCTGAAATAGTTTTAAGGTAGGCCTGAAAGCTACAGTAAAGGCATTTTGATTTTTGAAAGCTTTCGAAGAAGATCCGTTGGATTTTTCCTACACTTAAGGTCACTGGTAGATTATTTAATTATTATAATAAATTGGTCATAAATATTGTGCGCTCAACTAAATCATTGAAAGTATATCGATCCTTACAGAGGTTATTGGTATCACAACGTCGCCTCAAAAAGCAACTCTAAGACAAGATGATTGGTAGCAAAATTTAGTAATAACAAGTAAGCCAACACTAGAGTTTCTAATCGCTTACTGCACAACAAATAATGCAATGTAGCTTGAGTAATGTTCTGATCCAGTGTACGACTTCCCTGACTTAAACCTTGCTCTAGAATTACAGTGAAATCGTCCCTGTGTCCATTACTGTGTTATAACCACTGATGAACATATGGTGACAGTAAAATCGCTACTTTTTTTACCAAAAAAGGTAAAATTTTTCTGTCCGATAGCTACAAAATTTCTCTTTCATAGCTTGAAATTCGAACTATCAAGAATTAGAGAAGGGATGTTGGCATAAGTATGATCTCGTCAACATGAGTCAAACATAGATGCTTATCAAGAAGACCTTCGGAAAAAAAATAGTCAGCGAAGGTGATTTCAGAGTGAAGAAGAATATCGAAAAAAAAACATGTAACTATAGAGTTGTCCACTTTCTTCTTTAGCACCACTGTTTTATTCAGTCTTTTTATTCTATTTGAAATTGGTTATTGCCACAAGACTTGTTTTTTGAAGAATGTTTCAGTAGCTTAGACAGACACTCGGGAAAGGCCGTACTACCGTCGCTTGGTGTTTGAAGGAGATGCGCTAACGCAGAAGAATATCTCGATATACAGCACAGGCATTGACTCACCACCTCACACTACAAAGTCGACTTGCTACGTTTCGAAGAAACCAAACTGGAGCATGATAGAACATCTACTGAATTGTCCTCACATGCCCAATCGGACTACCATCTTCTCCGCCCACTGATGCAGCATTTGCACATGGTTAACTTCAAAGACTACAGCACTCGAAAGTGGCCTCTCCCACTTCTTCAATTGACTGCCCCATTCTTCCTGATAGGAAGGCATCGAACCTTTGCCCAACACATAGTTGCATATCATCGATTATTATGGTGAATAAATTGCTGATTAATTGATTTCTTGAGCAAATGACAATTCACTCAACAAAGGTGTCAAAATGCGAGGTAATCACGGGACAATTCATTTTCAATACAAATAATACGAAACGAAAATTTGTGTAAAATTTCTATTAAGAGCTTATAGCTCCGTGGTGTTTACATAGAGAATCTCCTGATGCGCTTGTGTTACAGAGATACAAAGGTGTGACGCCAAACGTTTTCACAAAGCCGTTTAAGACTAACTTGTTCGGTTCACGTTTCAACGCGTTTCGTCTTTTTCAGAGACAATTGATTTAGATGAAAGTTTCACAATCGTTTGTATTAGTTGCGATGTTCTTCTGCGTTCTCGTCCATGCCGGATCTTTTTTAGAGGAGTACTGCTCGAAAAAAACCACACCGAAGCGGAATGATGTGTACTTGAATGAATTTTGTAATCTTGTATATAATTACCCACAACACTACTTTGTGGACCTTCGTATCGACGCTTCTTTGCCCCGATTGGGGCGACAGTTGATTGATCGCGCAGCACAACTCCTAAGCGACACGATACCTAATCAGAACTCTTTCCTTCGTTTCGCAAAAGACGCCAATTTCAGGTGGAATTCTGATGTCCCACGATTTTCTCTTCGTGCTCATACGCCTTGATTCATATGAAACTTTGTACGTTTGAGGAAAACATTGAAAGTTAGAAGTGATCATCTTTTTGCTCTGACAGCGCTATATGAAGACCTGAAAGACCATTTAGTTCCAGAATCATTGGCTTCCATGCTATCACATCGCTACTAAATCTTGATGAAAACCATTCACAGAGGAGGAAAAAAGTTAAGGGTAACTTGTGGGAAGCAATCGTGTTTTCGTTGCTATGGGCCGATAAAAACCTTTTTAATATAGGAAAAAAGCGCAGTGATGAAATAGCTGAGAATTAAGCTTTCTGACAATTATTATAAGAGTAGTACTGACTAGCGAAAAAGACCTTCGAATAGTGTGTGTCTGGATATGTCGCCCAAACGGATAACTTGCACGTTCTGTCTTCGCGAGTGGTGAGGACTTCAGCCCGTATTACTTTCTTTCTTTTTGTGCAATAAGCATTAATGGAGTTAATGGCGTGCGCGAGTCCCACATCCTGTAAAATATTTGTAGCCATGTATACAGCGGGTTATCCTCAAACAAATAGTCTCCCTCTCGTTTGAAATGGTCTCCTTAAGAGACGGTTGCTCTTGAATAAATGATCTTTGCAGTTCTTTTCGCTTATCTGTTTTCTATGCTTCTTATTATGGCAGGCTGATTATGCTACGGTTATTGTGCTATACTCATGGTACTGTAGATGCTAGGCATTTTGAAGTCTGAACTTGACATTTATGCAAGATATTATCTGCTACGTACGTGCCTTCGGATGCGTTATGATTGCTGACGATTTCTTTGGGAAGCCCAGATATGGCTCAAATCTTTTCCTTCGAAAGTGTGTCTCCTTCTCCATTTCTTTCGCGCTCATTGCACGTGCAAGGTTCAACACTTTATCAGATATTAAGTAGCAGCCACATTAATGAATACTGAGTGAATTCAACGGTTTTTGTAAAGATTATTCGATCGAGTAGATGATACTGAACTGCGATTTTTTCCAGGAAAACGATCTTATTTCAAATTCTCGTCCACGTTCAGGAGATTGGACGCATTCACATACTCTAGCTGCTCATTACTAGGCATGACGTTATGAGGACGCAAGGAAAATAAGCGCGCCATGAAATGCATTCAACAGCATAGAGGTAGTGGAAATTGGAAATTAGTCACGCAAATAAATTCGTTACTACGCTGCTCTCTAAGAGGTTTATGAATTTTGCTGGTAGTCGCGCAACACCGATTTTCAGTTTTTTGGGAAATCTATGCAAACAGGTGCAGAGTTAACGTAGAAAGAAAGCATTTTTCTTTGTAGCAATCACAGTTTTTTTATCAGATGATGACGTTTCTCACCAAATTGAGCTTCGGGCGGTTCGTCTCATTTCTGCAATAAGCAACTCATATGAAAAGTGATATCTATAGAACTGTCTGTACACGTTTGGCATGTTGAGAATCACATTTCTTTCACAGTTATTCGACCCAGCTGCGCTGCCGTTGTGATACAAATTTCCTAAACTGTATTGGAAAAAATACTGAGATGTCAGTCATCTGGTGTCGAAGATTGGTCTTTTCTTTTGTGGATTTTTATTCCTTCATTTCACACTTCTACAACATTTCTGTTGTAATTATCTTATACTAAGGAGTTCATTGTCATAGAATAGTTTCGTTCGTCGATATGCATATGCATCATAATTTATTATCAATGAAATTGTAGCATTAGTTGGATGATACATCAGTATTTCGCTGAAATGCGGCGAGAAATCCTTAAATGTGGAACGAAAATTACTTCTATTGTTAAAGCCCAAAAAAACAAGCCATTTGAAAAACAAACATATTGTTCAAAGTCACCTCAATTCAGCTATCGAATTGTTGTTAACACTCTGAACAAAAGCATAAATACGTTTTATGTCAAAGGGTTCAGACAGGGTGGGGATAAAGGAGAGCTATATATTCACGTAAGAATTGCATATTATATATTGTAGATTGTAATAAAATAGAGAGGAGACTGCCTTAGGATACGAAGACTGTTAAATTTATTAGCAACATGATTGATGCATATAATGTACATATGTACAAATTGTTTCAGGGGTATGCAAAATGAGGAATGTTGACCGATGTCAATTTTAAAGATGATTGATTTCGTTTGATGTTATTATTACAAATACCTAAGGGAATTATGTGGTAAGCAAAAAACACTGTCTGAGGAGGGAATCGAACCAGCGTTTCATCCATACCGGGGACGCGTACTACTACAACTATACCCCTGAGGCACATTTGCGCCCCCACTCATTCTTCGACGTCTCTGCGTTAGTTGTCAGGTGTTAACCTTTAAGAGGTTCTGGTTTTTGACCTATAGCAAGTTGTTATTACAGGACGTTGTTTGTTGATGAATGTAATGATAAACTGTTAACACATCACCATTGTGTATATAGATTATATGATTATATAGCATTTAGATTTATGCATTTTTTGAGTGTTTAAGGCGTTTTTTCAAGAATGTCGTTTCCGTGAATGAAAGTATTTTCTAAAACATATAGGCGTTCTTTTCACTGAAATTGCACTTGTACAATTCTCTTTCATAAAATCTCAGTAAAATTTTGTTATAATGAGGAATAATTAGTATAAAGTCCTACTATATACATATCGAGAAATCCGCTGCAAATTGAAAGGACGACTTGATTGAGGCAAGAACAACAAATCACTATTTTTGTTAGTAGCATAAAGCAGAAGCTGTTCTTTTTCGAAATCCATCTTGAACCTAAAACAAGCTGTCGAGCGAATGCTAATGATCTAGAGGAACATGCCTTTTTTATAAAAAAACCGAAAGCTCACGAGAGCCTTAAATGCCCTAAAATGCCGGTTGCATGCAGAAAGAATAGTTTTCAAAAGCAAAACATTTTCGATACAGCTGGGTGGTGTTTTTCCGAGAATGTCTTTACAAAAGTCCTTTCACAATAATGTAATTTTTTTGGCAGAAAAATTCATGAAAACTGAAATCTGACCATATAATCCTGAAAAACTCATCTATTATCTAGAAAATTAGACTTCGATTACAGAGCGGTATCTTCATTCAAAAGTAGAACGTACGAAAGTCTTTTTATACATGAAGCATACTGTCAGAATCAAAATTTTCCAAGCCGCCGATTGACGACAAAAGCACCAAGAATATAAAGAAAATGTATATTCACCTGTATCACCTGTAGTCCCATTGATCGTCAAGTGACTCGAGCGGGTACCAGCAGCAACTCCATTCCCCCACGTGCAAGAGAAGCCCAGTGGATCCTTATCGCTTTAGGGATTCGTTGATCATCATATATTTCTTCTAGTCTTTTCGAGCAGAAATCGAACCATCGGGTCGGCGTCATCCCGTACAGCGCTTGATAAGCCAAGGAATCTAGTCGGTAACGGCTCTCGTCCATCGGTTGTTGTTAAAGCGCATCACGTATCCATCACATCTTATTTACGATATCCCAGCGTGTACAACGGCGTTTTTGATCTTCGATCGTTGGCGTAGCTTGAAACTTTGGATCCTTTCTCTTATTTGCGAGATACGGGATACTACTAGCAGCAACCTTTTGACTGCGCGTTCAATAATGCCAAGCAATCTCCATCCTGCTTTCGTAGCGATCAAGTTTCTGCTGCATGCGTTAGAGCAGAGATAATCATCGAGTCGAAAAGGTGGGCACGGAGTCGAATGTTATTTGTCCTCTTCACTACATCGCGATGCTCTTAAACGTTCCTCAAGCCGCTTATTTCCTTCTGTTCAACTCTAGAGCTAGATCGTTCATGATGTTAATTCAAGACCTACACTGACGTAACTGAAGAGAGATGATAGTTTTTTTGAAGGTGAATGGGAACACTCAAAACCCATCCATTCCTCATAAACATCGTTTGAGTCAGATGCAGTAGGCCAATCCTTCCACACGCGTTGTCGAAATCGGTCAATATCCGTTCTGCTTGGCTGATGCTTGGTGTTATGAATACGATGTCATCAACAAAGCGAAGATTATGTTATTGTCGACGGTCATTTTTCACTCCTATATCGCTCCATTCTAACGTTCGCATGACGTTTTGGACGGTACCACTGAATCAATCTTGGCGAAATTCTATCGTCTTGTTGAAACCCTGTTCTTGCGTCTATGGTAATATTGTTGTAGAACAGAGATGATTTGGCTATGAAATTTTTAAATATCCCACGAAGAATCGTTATGTACCTAGTAGGACGCCCTGGTTGTCCAGAGCTTCTATGACCGCTTCTGTTTCCACTGAATCAAAGGCTTTCTTCAGATCGATGAAAGTGAGAGAGAGCGCTAGTTTGCACTCTCGTAAAATTTTCAGTGAGTCTTGTGATCGCGTGGATGTGGCCTATAGTACTAAATTCTCTTGGAAAACCATGCTTGTTGGCGTAACTGTCCTTCGCCTAATGTTCTATCAGCCCTGTACAGGATGATTCGAGTGAAGAGTTTATAAGACGAGAAATTGCAAGCTGATTGGGCGATAACTGCCTATGTTGTGAAGGTCTCCCTTTTTGAACAACAACACGGTCATGCTGGTTTTCCATGTTGACTTTAAACGCAACGGGGGCAAGTGAAAACGTCATTCTGGCTTGAGGCGAAGAAACAATTTCCCTCTTTGACAACTCGGATGCTGGCTGATGACTTCATTGTATCCACAAAACCATTGTGAACGTCTTGCATGAGCTTGGCAAAAACTGGAAGAAGTCGAAGTGGGTCCCGCACGAGCTGACAGATGTCCAAAAGTTGACAAGTGTTGGATTTTCCACTCGTCTGGTTGCGTTGCACGAGAAAGATCCGAAAATTTTTAAAGACATTGTGACTGTGGACGAAAAGTAGGTATGCTCCGACAATCCATGCAGGGCATAACCAGTGACTATCAGAAGGGCAGAAATTGTCGAGCACTCCAGTCAAAGATTTTTGGAAGGAGAAGCGAATGCTTGATTGCGCGGCAAAAGTTTGCTACCGATATTGAATTGCACAATTCGGTCATTCATTTACTCAACAGCAAGAAATCAAAATTTTATGCTCGCGGAATCGATCCTTTGGCGGAGAAGTGGCAGGAAGTGCCTGAAGTTTAAGGGAAGTACTTCGACTATTAGCTTTGCTTAGTTCGGTTATAATAGGTGCATTAATGTATGTTAATATTATGATAAGCGTCGGTGGTGCAACGGATC
Organism: Parelaphostrongylus tenuis; assembly: GCA_019055375.1. Taxonomy (NCBI): domain Eukaryota; kingdom Metazoa; phylum Nematoda; class Chromadorea; order Rhabditida; family Metastrongylidae; genus Parelaphostrongylus; species Parelaphostrongylus tenuis. The sequence continues at coordinate 20,258 of JAHQIW010004200.1, read as the reverse complement.
AGTACGCACTCACGGAAAGAATGAGAACTGGGTTCGAATCCTGGCTGACGCCAATGTTTTTGGACAGCACTCTACAGACACCTGGGTAAATAAATGTTTTACAAGCACTTTCTCAGAGTTTATTCCCATCTCGATTGCTCGTGGCTGCTATCGTTAATATATCAAACCTCTCGTTTTGAGTATTTCCTTGAGACCGTGCTCATCAATATGCCAGATTCTGCCCAACTGACGAGGCTGTTAAAGCCGAAACACGTGTATCGGCTCTGTAAGTGCCCATAACAGACCACACTCATCTATGGCTCAAAAAATAATAATCAGATTTATTTACCAGTAGCAGTTTATTTGCACTCGATATCTTGCGGTTAGCATGGGCTAAAATCCTTTCCTTAATTAATTGCAAACTTCGTTAAAACCACATTTAGTCGTTCAGCGTGATAAACAGTCGATTAAAGAAGATATTATTGCTCAGCCGAAAGGCATCGTGTGTAGAAAAACTGCCACTGATAATTTCACTTGACTTCAGTTCATCATTCTTCGGCGCTCAATCTGTACGATAGGGAGCGAATGGCCGAAAAACAGCTTTATGATGGCGAAACCGCCAAAACACGCCTGTCTGCCGAACTGTTGCCGAGGATCATATTGTAACTAAATTTCGAAAATATGGGTTAAACGTTCTCAAAGGCTGTATATGAATGTTTTAACGAAGTTTGTAATAGGTAATCGATTGAAGAAAGTTTGTGAGATAGTTGACATTTTCTATGCCAAGGTTTACTGAGAGTCGGTTTCTGATTTGCTGATAGCAAAAAAAGGTTAGTATTTGATCATCAAGCTACGCGCTGTGATTTCCGCCCTACGAGCATGTCAGACTTCTCACAGACAGTTGATAATGTTACATACATCAGCAGCATTGTTTGCCATTTGAAGAAAGACGGAAAGACAGATAAAGTTGTGGGTGCAATAAAGGTTATTGTGTTGACACGAACAAAAAGAAACAGTTATTCTTATTGGACACGTAGCGTGGAATAAACTACTGTCATTCTGGTGTATAAAAATTCCCCAACTTTTTTTTTTGATTTGCTCATCTTGCAACCTCTGGCGTATCATTTATATATTTATAAATACACATTTGAAAATTTATTCTGCAAACAACATCTTTTCCTACTCCCTTTCCGATGCTTCGTATTCTTCAAGGTATATCTGCTGCAACAAAATTTTGATACGGTACGACGCTGTACACTATATATGCATGTCAAAAAATTTGAATCACTAAACAAACCATTAATTCGATATGTTTAACGTGATGACCTTAGGGAGCGCGTGGTGGACGTACCGGTAACAGGATTAGTTTGGATAATCTGCTTTTGAAACACGTTAGCTAAAGAAAAACAAGAGCATCATCATAGGTGTGTTTATGTCAAAAATTGTATTAATGTTGATTTTCTCAATTTCAATCTCCTTGAGCTGTTAGTGGTCGATACTCAATCGCTTTGAACTTCTGAAGTATTTTCGTGTGAAACTATCGATAGCCAATCAACATCATGAACAACTTTCCCCTGGAAAAATTACAAGCTTGCTCTTCCACTAATGAAACAAAAGAAAAAAGACAAAGGAAAGAAAGCTTTCGAGGACTCCAAAGAACTGTGTAGATGGTGTACTTAATTCACAAAGGTTATCGCGATTGACCGCTCATGATTTCCAGCTGTAGTCACGACGAGACATTAACTGACGTTTGTCCAATATACAAATAATGGAATTCAAGGAAATAGAAGTTTTTCGAAGGTGAGCGCAAATATGAAGGTTTTTAAGCTGGATGAAGAGTGACAGATTCAGGCGCATTTCATTGAGATTATCAATATTGCCTAAAGTGCAAAAACTGCTCCTTTTGATGAGCGTCAAGAGTGAGAATTTTTATGAAAAAAATATAATGCAATCTGTCGTATCCATCAGATATAAAGTCAGCATATACAAATACTCACGGTTCCTGTTTAGGAGAGCTGGAATCTGCTGCCTTCTTCTCAGATGCGGATTTTTTTTGGAACCGGACTTCTTCATAGATCCAGATTGTTTCTTAAATCCACTTTTCTTTCCTATGTCCAGGTTTGTTCTTTGACCCAGATTTTGCGTGGATGCAGATATGGTCTTGGATCCAGATCTTTGCCTGGATCCAAATTTTTTCTTGAATCCACATTTTCTTTCTTGGATGCGCTTTTTTTCTAAGTATCAGATTTTTTCCTAGAACTTGTTGCCGCCCACCTAGAACCACTTAAGGATATTTGCCTGTTAAACGGCGGAAGGGGGTTGGGAGCGTAACCAAGCGATTTTGATGCTCATCGCGATGTTAGGTTGATCACTACTCTCTAACACTCTTTGTCAGTCAACAACGAACGTCCTGTGGAATGCCGCAGCTATGCTATACCCGAAAGTGCAAGGAAACGAGCTCAACCAATATTCTGATACGCTCACTAGAACTCCAAAAACGGACTGAATGCGAGAAGTTGTGGAATCCGCACTGTGAAAAAAGAAAACTGTGGGATGGATAAAAAATAGAGTAAAGTGCTAGAGAGTCTGCTTAGATGAACCAATATGGAAAATTGTAGAAACTTTTTTTTAAACTATCACTCACAGGAGACGTGTTCCTATCACATGATGGGGAAAGGCGGCGTGATCTGTGCAAACGTGGGCTTCTTGATCGGGAGCGATTGGGGTGGGTTTGCCTTGTTCGACGTCTGACGCTCCTATCCTTACACTGGCTTTCTCTTCTCGCGTTGGTAAATGTACTTTATCCATAGTTCTCTGTTTTATAGCCTTTTCTACCGCATTCAGACATCAACACGTGATCTGATGGAATGTCTTGTTTACGTAATTTATAGTACTGAAAAATACTGTGTTTTTGATTTTTATCAGCGTTAACGTGAGAACAGTGTCAAATTCACGCGTAAACTAGAGTTTTTTTTTGCTGCCACATCCAAAATTATATTAATTTAGTGATCAATAACAGCTCAGCCAGTTGAGCGATTAAACGGTGATGTACTTCAGCAATTCAGCTTATGATATTTACCTATCTCAACGAGATTACACTCATGGAACGTAACAACGAAAGGGCTCTTTGAAGTTTTTTCATATGCTCTTCCACTTTCTTCTAAGCTGTTAAATTTCGTGGATCGTATAGCGTGGTGTTTGAATATTGCATGCATCAAGTGCATGGTCGCTGGTTCGAGCTCAGTTTGAGACGAACAGGCTCTCTATCCGTTGACATTTTGATAGCAGATTCATATACAGGGGGAAACCCTCTCCAATTTGCAAAGATGGGCGACAGCTGGTTGTAAGAGCCTGAGAATACTTTGATAGATAAGTGTCGAGATTTGTTGGATAAATCAGTTGTACTAAAGCGTTTAGTGGCAGTCAGGAAGAATAAAAAGTCGCCAACAGGAGGCAGAAGTCAAGCTCAAATCCGAGGATTTCATGGATAGAGGGAGAAAGATATGTGATGAATAGGCGAAGCACTTCCATCTGCACAATAAACGAAAACAAGTCAAATTAAATGAACAATTTAAATGATGAAATGCGTGGATGTTGACGTGTTCCGCTTAAAAATCTGCGATTAATACTTATTTATACTTATTTGTGTACTTGAATTGTCTTTTGCATATTAATTGAGCCAACATGTCATGCGGTTGTTATAGGGCAAACTTATATAGCCCCATACATGTGTTTCGACCTTGACAGTCCAGTTTCATGAGCAGTGTTCTACACTCAACGGCTCTTGGCTGGTATCGTCAAATTATCATTCTTCTCGTGATTTTAAGAAAACACTTAAAACGAATGATATGATACATTGACGATACCAGCCAAGAACAATCGAGTGAACAATACTACCCATTCAGCGATAATTTTGATTGATGGTTGGTGTAAAATGTCCGTCGTCGCCTACTTCTCCTATAGGAGATTGAGTTCCCCGAGAGGATTGGCGAAAACGAAGTGTGCCGCTCGACTGGTGAGACTGTCAAGGTCGAAACACATGTATCGGGCCATTTCAGTCAGCCCTATATAATAGACCACATGCGTGGTTGAAAAAGTGATTAATTGGCATACTGAACTTTGAGCGTGGTCTTAAGAAAACACTTGAAACGAAAGCTATGAGATTTCGGGGGTAGTTTGCTTGTTTGGAACAATTTAGGAGCTTTGCATACCATTCAGCTCTACAGAAGCAGGTCATAAAATTTCACCGCATGTACTCAGTACTGTCGAAAAACGGCGTGAAACGTCCGATTTGGATGCGTGAAGACATCATTGCACGACGACATCGCCTACGAAGTTGCGACACGGCCGTAATGGAAATCAAGAAAGTTGTGCGATTTTTGGAAAACTACTCTTCGTCTTCCTGTCAAAATGCCGAAGTAAACTATGACAAGAATGCTTATGTATTCGATATTAATCAACCACAATCAGGTGTAACAACGTGTTACCCCGTACACAAACGTTGGTTCACTTATATCTCACCAACTACCTCTTCGTTCTTCGTCCCATTGTTGCGTACCGTTGATAAGAGTGAACACAGATCCAATGATCTAGAGTCGGGTGCAAAAACGTTTGCATCAGCCGGGACTTGAACCCAGATGTTACTCTTTCCGGGAGCATGTGCTAAACCGTTGCACCACCGACGCTCGCTCTGCACTCCACTCTTTCTACGCTACAACGCGTTATCTGTCAAAAGTCAACCGTCTACGGTGTGGCGGAGAAGTCATTATCGACATGGGGACCCACTTTTTGTTGACAGATATTGGGTTTCAAGAAAGAGTAAGATCTGGATTTAAATCCCGGCTGACGCAAACGTTTTTGCACCCCACTCTACATCATTGGATCTGTGTTCAGTCTTATCAACGGTAAGCAACCGTCAAACCCACCAAAAGTAAGTTGTCAGCTGAGCCTCGCATGGCCCCTCTTGTGGTCATCTGACTTTTTCGCTAACACATGGTGGCTACAACTTCGAATTCGATTGAGAGCGCGCCACTGTCAGATGAAACACTGTAGAGGACAGAGATGCTAAGGGGGCAGAGCAGAGCTTCAAGAGATGCCAGTTAAGGATGCCGAGGCAGTGGATCCGTAGTCTCATAAGAGCTACTAAATAATTCAAAAGCTTGAGGAAAAGACGAATAAAACCTTGGCCTCAAAGGCTAAAAGATGCAAGTAATGTGCTATAATGTAACTGCAAGTTCGTAATGGGTGATCAACTATTGTGTATTAGATAAGAAAAAAAACTGCGGATCATCTCGCAAGCAGTCAAAGCGTTATGCTTTGTTTTTTGACGGTTTTGCTGAGAGAGGTTGACCAAATGAGCAAAGCTCTAGTTTATTGTTTACTTCTATAGGAAATCAATGCTTCTCCGCATTCGTTCCTATCTCATTAACTCTAGTTTCTTTTTCGCATTCAGGGTGTACATATGGCTTTACCCATGCTGATGATAACGGAACAGTCTTACGCTTCTACTGCTACGCAAGCTTTTACTTTTGGGACACTATGAATTAGTGTGGATATTGCCAATGCCGGACTCAAAATAGATCGGTTCAACATTCTCATCGATCTTCTAATAAAGTTATCTTCGTCAACTCTTGGAAGTTACGCAGTGAAACTGTCCGATGTTCTTCTTGTGTTGTCCTCACATTGAAGTCATGAATGACTCTCTTGAATTTCTTTTCCTATCTTTCGGTGGTAGATGTCATTTTATGGAATGTTTTTTAACGTAAGTGTGATTCATGCCATTATGAGCGGTTTATTATGCGGCAGCATCGGAAACTGCTGACGAAGCCGTGATAATAAAATTGAATCGTTTTTCCAAGACGTTCTTTGACGCGAAAATAAAGCGAACAGCAGCGGTTTGCTTCTTCCAAAACTTCGGCCTCTGAACAGAAGGCTGAAGTTTTCGTCTACAATTGATCATTGGAAGGCTTATTAGTGCACTGAGCAAAAATAAGGTCACAATCTTTTCAGTGCCCAATCTCACCTTGGTGAAGCTTTGAGAATGTTTCCTCATCACAGATTCAGTACTTATTCTATATCAGAAGAAACGATGATTCTGAAACTGAGTTTCGATTTCGAGGAAGGCCAAGGATGATTTCTTTTATGGGTCTCCGGACGTCAGAAGCTGTGAGTACGAACTCTTATGTGATTAATGTGCTTGTAATGGACCTATTCTGTCACTTCGTGCTCCAAAATTTTTTTCTAAAAAAAATTATCATGCACTAGAATACTTAAGAAATGTTTTATAGTTCGATAAGTATTATGATTCGTACATTCAATACATAGCAAAATTTTATAATATCAGCGTTAAGGTTACTTAATTAGTTGAATTCGGTATTATTTCTAATTTCTGTCAAAGGAACATGAAACCTTAGCGCGTAGGATTTCTGAAACATTTGAATTACAAAGAGTGAATGCCAGTTAAGAAAAGTGATAATGCCACAGTTTATCTCGTTGCGGTCAATGAGAGTGTTTTGACACTCAAATACTCAGAGGTCGTTTTTTCGATCATTCCAGAACTCAAAACACGAGGAATTCGATGCCTCCTTTGGTTTCAAAAACAAAAATATAATTCACACTTGGTTTGTCTTATTTAGTCAGCTGAAGTGCCTGCATCGCTTCATATTGGATAGCACAAAGTTTACTCGATACCTCAAATTTCGGCAAATTTGAAGCTCAAACTGGTATTTGAAAAGGTTTTCATAGCGCACTGTGAGGGCGAAAATAAAACAACATATCACATTTAGAGTTTGCTTTGCAGATAGGAGTTTTACATCTAAGAAAAATATGGAAGCTTCTAGAGAAAATCGTGTTTTATTAAAGAGGTAATAAGGAACATAAAAATTTTTTCCTTAGAACTAAGAGAAAAATTTTCGTTGGAGAGCGAAATTGCGTGCCACTGATGATATCGATGTGATGCTTATTAATAAAGAAGCACATATCATAAAGCATATTTCAAAATGTGAAAGTTTACCGTTCACTTGGCAAGTTGCAAAAACAGACAGCGCAAAGACAGACACAAAGACGCAGAAAGGAAATTGTAAAGAAAAAGAAAACTATATGGATATTGACTCCTGTAAACAGCTTATATATCAATAATAATGTGTCGTTGAAGAAACGAACAAGAATAATTCACAAAATACATAAAATACATTTTGAGCATCAGTTGCCTAGAAAAGCATCACAATAAGGTCTTTCCGAATTTATATTTACATCAAGTATCTGTCTATCGCACTAAGGGATGTAATAAAGATGGGAGTGGAGACCTCATGATGTGGCGGTTACACAACCAATCCGTGTCCAGCACATACATCGTATGCTTTTGTTCATCACCGCTACTTTTTTGAAAATCGACATATTAGAACAGCGAACCAGGAATTCTTCTGGGGCAACTAGAAGAACGTCCAAAATAGTAGAAGAAAATGATCAGAAAGATCATGTTTTGGAGATATGAACAAATGGACTACAAACTCTACTAGTAAGGAATTAAGGTCATATATAAGGCATTGGTTCGATCCTCTCCCCAGAATTCCACTGCAATCAGCCGACTGAGAACGCTTTAGTTCTGCTACTTTCAAGATTTATCTCCAAGCTTCTTTACGAGCATTCTAAGAGTTCAAAAGGAAGGTGAAATCTTGAAGTAGAAACCGAAATATTACGTGATATGGACCTTTATGGAGGAAGAGTGCGAGGACACAAATCGAATACAAGAAATTCTGGTTTCCGCACTGCAGTCTGCGACAAAGCGTCGTACAAAAAAAAACCAATTCGCCGCTACGAAAGGAGACTTTGACCAAAGAAAAGTCAACAAATGCAAAACGGCTGCTCCCGGTGAGGCTCGAACTCACGACCTTCAGATTATGAGACTGACGCGCTGCCGACTGCGCTACGGAAGCATGGAAACAACGTGTTTATATATGTGTAACGATTTTTCAGTTTCGTTATATTCGAAGCCTTTGTAAAACGTGATTGTGACGAATAAGAGAACTGTAAAATCGCACAATAAAGTGTGAGAACAGGCAGCATGAAATAACGAAATATTACTCTGATGGTTATACTGTTATACTTTTACAGTAAATAGGAGTCGTTTTTGTAAGTGCACTCACTTGAGAGTTAATGAGTTGTTATCCAAATTTTACATACGTAATCCCATATCGATCAAGCATGCATTAGACCTAATCATGACTATGCAGTTGTGACTATAAATGCTATTAGCTGCGACATCTCTGAAGATATCTAGGAATTCGGATCAACTTTATGTAGCTTCTAACATGTAGTCGTCCTCAACATGCTAACTACAATGAACATTTTTATGTATAAATAATACTGTTCTTTTTCAGGAAGTTGATCAAATCGTATGAGAAGGAGTTGCAAGTAAATGAAACTGTGATAGCCATGGATCAACTAGTATAGCGCAAAGTCTTAATAGCGTCCTTTGAAAACTATGCACGACCGATTGTCTGGATTAATTAACAATTAGGTGTGTTTCGTTCTTTTAATGAATTTACAGCAACATGATACGTATCTCTATCAGTGAACTACTAAAGTTTGTAGTCCAATTGTTCATATCTCCAAACCATGATCTTTCTGATCATTTTCTTCTACTATTTTGCACGTTCTTTCAGTTGTCTCGGAAGAATTCTTGGCTCTCTGCTTCAAGATGTCGATTTTCAAAGAAAAAGAGGTGATGAACAGAAGCCTACGATGCATGTGATGGACACGGATGAGTGGTGTAAACGGCACATCATGAGGTCTCCACTCCCATCTTTATTACATCCCTTAGTGCGATAGACAGATACTTGATGTAAATATAAATTCGGAAAGACCTTATTGTGATGCTTTTCTAGGCAACTGATGCTCAAAATGTATTTTATGTATTTTGTGAATTATTCTTGTTCGTTTCCTCAACGACACATTATTTTTGATTTATAAGCTGTTTACAGGAGTCAATATCTATACAGTTTTTTTTCTTTACAATTCTCATGTCGTTGCAACGTGTCAAGTGAATGGCAAACTTTCACATTTTGCAATATGCTTTATGTTATGATATGCGCATCTCTAATAATACTCATCGCATCGATATCGTCAATGGCACGCAGTTTCGTACTCCAACGAAGATTTATTCTTAGTCTCAGGAGAAAAGTCTCTAAGTTTTTAGTTACCTTTCTAATAAAACATGATTTTCTCTAAAAGATTACTTGTATTTGGTAAATATAAAACTCCTATCTGCAAAGCAAACCCCGAATGTGATACGTTGTCTTATTTTCGCCCTCACAATGCGCTATGAAAACCTTTTCAAATGTCAGTTTAAGCTTCAAATTTGCCGAGATGTGAGATATCGAGTATACGTAGTGTTGTCCAATAAGAAACGATCCGCGGATTTCAGCTGCCTAAATAAGACAAGCCGAGTGTGAAACATAATTTTATTTTTGATGCTACACCGTGCTATCAAGGCGTTTTTGAAAACCAAGCAAGGCATCGAAATTTCTATGATTTGAGTTTTCGAATCATTATCTAAGTTTTAAATGAAAATCTTTGTTCGGCTGAAAAACGGCCTTTGAGTATTTGTGCGATAAAATACTCTCATCGACCGCAATGACATATACTGTGTCATTATCACTATTCTTAACAAGGCATCACTTTTGTAATTCAAATGTTTCAGAAATCCTACGCGCCATGGTTTTATGTTCCTTTAAAGTATAACCTAATTTAACTAATTAAGTAATTTGTACACTGATATTGAGAAATTTTAATTTATGTATTGAATGTATGAATCATAACACATATCAAATTATAAAACATTTCTTAGCAATTCAAGCGTATGACAATTTTGTAAAAAGATTCTGAAGCACGCAGTGATGGAATGGATCCATTACAAACACATGAGAGCTTCTACTCACGGCTTCTGATGTCCGCAGGAGCATGACAGAAAGCATCCTTGGCCGCGCGTTTAGTATTTATTGAATAAAAAAGGATTTTGCTTTCGGCGCTGACCCATCAAGAAGAGTCTCTGAAAAGTGAGTGGATGCATATCTGGCCATTACAATGATTCACTCTGACCTAGCAATGTAACCTGTTCTGCTCTCTCTCAGATAAACATGATATCAGTGTGCCAGCTTGAAGAAATGGAAATTTGGTGTGCGCCATGAACGAGGAATCAAACCGTTGATTACAAATGCGTCGTGGCTCGACTTTAACCACTGTGTCACACGTGACCTCTATATAATTAACAGTACCTAAGGTCTTTTTTTCCTACTTTATTTCACACATTCGAAGTCGCACTTGTCTTTGGATAAGTGCTAATAAAACGTATGTGGATGAAGCGCCCGGTTGCGATCAATTTGTGGAGGCTACATCACGTTTTCGCCGTCACTTATAAGACATTTGAGGTCTTTGTTCTCTTTATTAACGTCGTAGAATGTTGATCGACTAAATTTCGACGCGAATTTTGAGATAACCGTGCTAGAACATTCTCATACTTTTCGCAGCTACTCGTTATAGTTTGTTGAAGCGGAAGGGTCATGGTGACGTATGATGAGCCAGGTACCAATCTTTAAACTACTCAGAAGAAAGAGGGTTCTGAAATTAGGGCCACCGTCAAAAAATGTGCTCTTTCTGAACAAGTATCACTGAACAGCAATATTTACTTTATGGATTTGTAAGTAGATGTCATATCACATAGTGAGGAGGGTAATGAATACGGCGGTATTAAAGAGATGCCGCGTTCCCGATTTTCCTTTGGGATTGGGTGGAAGTATTTTGTAGTCACATTAATAGTACTGATGTGATGTGGATCCGTTGATGCGGCTCGGATGGAATAGGCGAGCGTGTTTATCGGCGATGTTAATAACAGTTTAATTGAAAATGCCCCTACTTTGCAATGACTGCAAACTGTACTCAGACATACGTTTGATGCGAAAAATGATGAGCGAGAATTCGTCTGCCCTTAGATGAACTGAGTGCCATCGTCGAAACATTCATGTGCCACGATTCCCACATTACTCTTCACAATCCCCCCATTCCGAATAGTCCTGTAGAATCATGTGGTCTTACCGTTGGAGATTGGTCGATTCGAATTGATGGACGGGAAGCTGTCTGACAATGTTATCGATACGCTTCTCACGCTCAATTCTGTCGACAGTTTATCTGACTTTGAGAAGTCACTTGCTTTTCTTCTTCCTTTTTTTCTCCATTCCCTTTTCTTCCCTCAGCCCACATGATCTTAGCAGCATTTTGGATAAGCGCCATTAATCCAAACATGAAACGTAGGTGGGAATGTTTCATTGTCACACCTGAAATGACACAACAGATAAGACTATTTTTTGATGTAAGAGAGCGTTCGCAGTCCATTTAATCTCTGCATGCTTTTTCTTCACTGAGACAACTCAGTGGAGTACTCATCGAACTCTTAAGGTATGTAGAAAAGTTGTTTTGCGCTTAATTTTTAAGGGACGACGTGTACCAGCTGAGGTACACGATTGTTTAAAGGCTTTTCTCGCTGCAGAAAAGTTTTCTCCTAGACATTTCGTAATCATGCGAAGATCAAATGGACTGTGAACGCATCTCTCACATTAAAATAATAGTCTTATTTGTTATTAGATATCTCAAATCTCTTCAAATTCAATGATCTGTACAGTTATGAAAAACGACTCTCTGTTACGTTCCAGCAGTAACAAAAAAAGTTTCACACTCAATTTTCTTCATTTGCTCGGCTGGGGATTCGCTATATTCCTTTACTAAAGCTTTACTAATCTTTAGATAACACAAATTCCGAGAATTTTAAAAATATAGTTGATCTGTTGAAAAACTACCACGTAATACTGTAAGAGCGAAAAGAAGATCACATTTTGCGCCTAAAATGTTTCCCACTGCTTGGACGTCATAGGTGGTTTCCAACACAAATGAAGCTTTTGCAGAGGTTTTTTGATGCAAAGGTGAAGGTTTCTTTTGGAAATCATTTTCAGTGATAACACCACGTCCTTATGAAAAACTAAGCGAACTTTCAACCCTTATTGTGCGTTTGCATGGCCTGTCTTACGAGAACATAGGCTTCACACCTATTTAATAGCACAAATCTTAACAATTTCAGAGATATACTCAGTTTTCTGGTAAAAAAAACCTCATAGTGAGTCGTTGCTACTGAAAGAATATTGGGTTTCACAGTCAGCGTGCAGCGCAAACCACATAAATTGAGCTGCACGATCGACACGGCACCTTGTGTGGAGCTAAATAAACTTTTAGCTGTAACAACGCATTGAAACACTCTTCTCATAAACCAAGCCTTTCACTGAGATCGCCAAGATTTGTGCTATCAAACTGTCATTGAATGTCTGTAAAAAAACCTCTGTTCAGCAGAAGATGCTTGAGGGTGGAAAAAAATTTGGTACTTATATTTTGGGGGACGACAAATGTTAAAGCCGATCGCTCTTGCTATTCAAAGAATTTTTATAGAAGTGTTATTGATTATCAGAAAGCACAAATCTCTGGCAACAGCTCCAAGTCATCAGACCTTCAAAACACCCTTCTGTAACACTATAGCATTCAAGATATCAGCTTCCAATTCAACATGCCCTAATACATCACTCTCCAGAATTTTGACGTATGTTGCCTCTTCAGTGATGGCAACTCTCTATGGCACATCATTTCGTCAAATGAAATCAGCTCGGATTCCTTTTCTAAATAACCATTTTTAACGGTGGTATGATATTACAAATATATATCCAATGTTGCTGAGCGATATGCAAAATCACTTCGGTCATTGTTCTAGTATCAAAACTATGAATGGTTTTAGGCTTGCAGGAATCCATGAGAACAGAATCAATAATGAAACTGCTATAACTGACGATGGACGTTATTTTACAGGCAGCATTCCAGAAATCTCTGTGAGTCGTAATAATCAGGAAAAGCGAATGGAAGAAGTGCTGGAATATGTACAACAAAGGTGAGCACGGATCATCTAAAGGAATTACTCTAGTGGGACGTTTGTCGCACTGGGTGAGAATACACTATAGCGAAGACAGGGTTGCTGGTTGAACTTATCGCCTAGGAATAACTAATCGCACCATTTTGAATGCTCGAGTAGCTCAGCGTTAAATCAATTGGCTCAGTTTAGCAATCGATTGAGCAAATTTTCTCTAATTTATCTTATGAAATGATGCAAATCCTAGGTTACAGCAGGTGAGTTGGCGAGAGGGGATGTTATTCATAGAGCATGTGCTTTTTTACCTGATTACTTTGTAAGTTCTTTCTAACAATATGAACTTGCAGCTCCTCTCCATGAACTAATGCAGGAGTTATTGGCGGACGGTGTGAGGTGCCCCATTTGTGAAGAGTGTTCCACTCATTAGAACTCTGGTTCCCCTCTTTTCAAATATACTATTCTAGTAACTAAATATGGAAAGATTTTACTCCAAAATGTATCGTTATGTACAATTGCCTTTTTTGTTACGAAAAAATTATGGGATGAACCCTTTCTGAGATACATCTGAATCGAATCTTCACCAGTATAGTGGTACGTAGAACTCATCTTCGAACTATTGGATGATATCATGTTTTGTAGGTCGTATTGTTAGCAACCTTTCATTATCAATGATATACTCCTTCTCCTAGCAGAAACTGAGTTGTCCTGTGAAAGTGGTGCCACTCACTCTTACATCTAATTCATTTCAAGTAGAGATATTTCCAAAGGCAGTCGTGATTTTGTTTTCTTTTCAACTTACTTTCTCCTAGTGGGCAAAAAATTACGGCACAGAGTAAATTTATGCTTCTTACTCCTGCTGTAGTACAATGTGGAAAGCGGAAGTGTCATTGTCATTACATTACTTGCTTCAACCTCAATGTGACGCAGTAACTGGAGGTGTCCTGCGCTGCATATAAGGTAATGATTCGATATCGAGCCCATGGCTGATCACCTCACCCATCCATCCGGGGTCCGTTAAATTGGTATCAGAGTAGTCCCAGACTGGTCTGGGGGATAAGCAGCACTGACTCGATACAGAAGGCCATCGCGAATCATTGTGAAGAAGAGATACGCATCCAGTCACGTTAAACCAAGCTGAAAGTTAAAGATGATGGTATGGGAATCGCTCAGCGATTAAGTGACCGCGGCAGGTTTATTCACTATTCTTCAATCTTAATGACCACTAATAGTAATTATATCGACTAATAGTACCATATCGCTGATGATAGTGGCACATTGGCCAGTGTTGCACACTATCAGAAAGCAAAATCGGGCTTTCTCTTCTAACGCTCTCATACATTCGGTCACCTTAGAGAACCACTTATCGCTGTTCTACTAAGAATCGCATAAAGACTCGCCTCGGTCTGCCTTCTAAGACATTTGTAATCGTGAATAAATGCTCAGTCAGTGACCAAGAGATCACGTGAAATACTTTGCAGAAGATTAACGCTAACAAACAAATTATATTTCTAAAGTGTTGATGTCCGCACAGTGTATATGAAAACGAATCATTTAATAAAAATCAAGTTGTTTAGGAATCAAACCACGGACCTCCCTCTTTGAGGGTTCGCTCCCGGTTAGTCGCGAGGGCACGTGGCGCGTCCACAGATGGTGTACAGTGGAATAAACGCAAATCAAAAGCGGCCGTGTGCTTCCCGGAGCGCAGGTGGACTCAGGGGAGAGCACCCGTTTCTGCAGCGTCGACGTGACAAAAACTCTATTTCTACGAGTCAAGTCGGAGAAAGGCGTGCAATCAAGCGGCTCGGAAGTATATGGAAGGCGGTTAGCAGTCGCCTCCAACAAATAAGCTCCTCCCGCTCCTCCGAGAGAGACTGGCAAGCTGCTTGTAAGTACCCAGCCTCCATGTTTAGAGCCTGGCAAGCTATACCTTGAGTATCAAAATGCCAAAAACAGCAACAAATATGGGAATCATTCCCCTGACCCCGAAAGAGCCAATGGTACGGCAGCGTCAGTAGGACGAGAACGGAGAGGCTGCTAAAATTTCAGGGCCGAACTAGGCTGCCAAGATCGAAACGGACTTAAATGATGATCTGTACCTATAACGCAAGAACCCTTGCTCACGAATCTGCTGTAGATGATCTATTGATTCAAGCGAGTAGAATAAGGTACGACGTCATTGGCCTGGCTAAGACATGAAGGCGAAATCCTTTTCACGCTGTTCATGACACCGGACAAGAACTATTCCTCCGTACATGCGATCGCAGAGGTGCTGGCGGCGTTGGCGTCCGTGTCAAATCGAATCTGACGGTGAGCATTGATTCGTTTGAACAACTAACAACCCATATCGGACGATTACGGTTGAAACGATGTGGTACTATGCAGACTTTGATCATCTTCGTTGCTTACGCACCAACATCAAGCTATGACGAAGACGAAGTCGAAGTGTTCTATATGGACCTTGAAAAACTATTCAGATAAGATCATACATTCTTCAAGGTCATTGTCGGAGATTTTAACGCAAAAATTGGACCTAGAAGAACGTCTGAAGAACGTCACATAGGAACCCACGGACTAGAATGGAATGAGCAGAGTGAGGGGCTCTCTGAGTTTATCATGACGACCCAAACCATCCATGGTAACTCGCAATTCCAAGAGCCTTTTGATCAGCGATGGACGTGGGAGCCTCCCAATGGAGAGTATCATAACGAAATAGACCACATCTTAGTAAATCGAAGGTTTTGCCCAACCGATATCGTTGTTGTTCCTAGGTTCTACACGGGAACAGACCATCGCCTACTTTGCGCAACGTTTCGTTCCGAGGAGAGGAGAGAAAGCCGCTTAATTCAAACAACGAAGTCTTAGAACTACCATAAACTGGTATGCATTCAAATCATTAGTTGGCTCTTGGGAAGATACCGTTGTCGTCAACATCGACGAAGAATATGTTCGACTCCTTGAATATCTTCACGTCAGCGCTATAAAAGCCGAGAGTCCTAAGCTGACGCTTGTCTCCGCAGACACTCGAGCTGATACGTCAACGTGGAATCGCACGAGCTGCAGGTAACCGAAACCTTACGTCTGAAAATGCGAAACGCTGCAGAGAAGCGATAAAAGAAGACCTCAAAGAGAGAAGAGCAGCAGTTATGGCAGAAGCTGCAGAAGCTGGGAAGAGCATTTCCAAAGCCCAGCGAGGCTTCGCCAACTATAAGACGAATATGATTGCACTCCGGTACCCTGACGGGACACTTGCAGCTCCGAGAAGGGCTATGGAGAAAATCATCCAACACTACTACACGGATCTCTTCGCTAGCCATGTCCTCTTATCGTCGTATTAACTGAAAGAGGACGAATATATCGTTCCACGGGCTCTCCCTTCCGAAACCCGACATGCTATATCGTCGGTGAAGAACAGAACAACACCCGGTTCAGACAGGATTAGACCACAACATCTGAAGAATCTGCCGCCAGTTCTCATCAACACCCTGTCGGCTCTTCACTCGCCACCTGTCAGAATGCAAGGTCCCTATTCAGTGGAAAGCCAGCATGACCTTATTGTTGTTTAAAAAGGGAGACCTTCACGACATAAGCAATTATGGTCCAATCTGCTTGCTGTCCGTTATCTATAAACTCTTTACTTGAGTCATCCTAAACAGGACTGACAGAACACTGGACGAAGGAAAGCCATGCGAACAAACAGGCTTGTAAAAAGGTTTCAGTACCATAGACCGCATCCACACGATTACAAGACTCATTGAAGTTTCACGAGAGTACAAACGACCACTCTGTCTCCTTTCATCGATCTGAGGAAGGCCTGTGATTCTGTGGAAACAGAAGCGGTTACAGAGGCTCTGGATAACCAGGGCGTCCCACTCGGTACATAATGATCCTTCGTGAGGTTTATAAAGATTTTACGATTAAAATTCTCCATTCTACAACAATATCACCATTGACGTAGGAAGAGGAGTTCGACAAGGCGATACAATTTCGCCAAAACTATTCACTGCCGCCCTACAAAACGTCATGCAAACATTAGAATGAGACGATATGAGAGTGAAGATTGACGGTAGACAATATCCACCTTCTCTTTGCTGACGATATCGTTCTCATAACACCAAACATCAGCCGGGCGGAACGAATGTTGACCGATTTCGATAACTACTGTGGGAAGATAGATTTTCGACTAAATCTAACGAAACTGTGTTCATAAGGAACGGATGGGTTTTGAACGCCCCATTCACGCTCAACGGAACGACAATCTACGAATGCTTCAGTTACGTCTATCTAGGTCGTGAAATCAACATGGTGAATGACCTAGCTTCAGAGTTGAGCAGGAGGAAACGAGCGACTTGGGGAACGTTTAAGAGTATCGAAGATATAGTGAAGAGGACAAAGAACATCCGACTCCGTGCCCACCTTTTCGACTCGACAGTCACCCCTGCCCTAACGTATGCAGCAGAAACCTGGTCGCTACGTAAGCAGGATGAAAGTTCACTTGGCGTTATCGAACGCGCAGTTGAAAGGTCGATACTAGAAGTATCCCGTACCTCGCAAATGGGAGAAAGGATCCGATGTTCCGACCTACGTCAACGATCGGAAATCAGAGACGCCGTTCTACATGCCAGGACATCAAAAATATGGTGAGCCGGACACGTGATGCGCTTCAACGACAACCGATGGACGAGAGCCGTTCACCACTGGAATCCTGGGATGTCAAGCGCTCTAAAGGAAGACCACTGACCCGTTGGTCCGATTTCTTGACGAAAGCGATAGAGAAAGATGTGAAGTTCAGCGAATCCCTAGAGCGAGGAGGACCCACTGGGCTACTCTTGCACGCGATAGGGAAAAATGGAAGAGTTGCTGGCACCCGCTCGAGTCACTCGACGATCAACGGGACGACAGGTGATACAGGTGATACCATATGAGCGCCAAAAATTTTACTTCACCTCTGCCGTATAATATAAGAATCACTTGAAAAATTAATCACACCTTTCAGATTTTTGATAGTTATGCTGTCAAATAATTGCTAAGGATCTGGAGAATTCTTTCACTATCCATAAGTACTCAATCTTTTGTTACTTATGTCAACTCTGATGATTGGAAATAAACGAATGATAGATATAAACTAGGTTATAATGAGAGTTTTCGATGAACAGGTATCGAATACAGTATACATAATTATTTTTGACAGATTACCAGATGTTCTTTAGTTCCTATTTACTATGATGAATCTTGTATCTTGTATAAAACTAGGGAACAGAAAGATTAAGATTTTCTTTGTAATACCTTTGTACAATGCAATACAATTGATGAATGCCAAATTCACTACGATTTCGTAGTGAACCAGTATTCTTCTCTACAGAAGACATGCACAACTGAACCTGACTAAAGCTAAGATATGTATAAAGCTATATGAGCAAGTGAAGAAAATTTTGTTGTATCAAAGTAAAACGAGAAAGATATTTTTCGAAGGAAAAAAGTTCTCAATGAAATAACGAGAATCGCGTGATTCACTCTGCTCACAACGATTTCTGTAGTCGTCCGTTAATGGTTAATCCTAAGATCAATCCGTGCATGAATAGCAAGCGAACCTATTCCCACGACACCTCCATTCTAAAGCAGATGATGCAGTTTTCTCTGTTATGCCTTGTGTTCAAAAAGCAAGTTTATACCAAAATGATGGAAGGAAAATGCGCAATTGAACGACACCAGAACCATGCAATTCTATTTACTTCTGGTTAATAGATAAGATATTTATTTCTCTAGTGCCAAACATTTGGACCGATCTAACAGTAGAGCACCACTTGCTGAGACTTTTCACCCTTCTAAAATCTCAACATCTATTACTCCTAGGTAAATCGATAGTAGATATGTGAATTTATAATTTTGTAAGAAAACAGTTTGAATTTATCAACATAATTTGGCAATTTAATTTCTTGTCTGAGTTCTGGATCGCGTCAATGTTTCTCAGAGCACAGTAAACTGCGCTGATCGAAATCGACTAAAGATTTCAGCAATAGATCTTGTTATAAAGGGCCTTCTTGCAATTCTGTAGCATTCAACATAGAAATGTGCTCCAAACGAACGATGCGTCATCAAAAAGGGCTCTTGTTAATTGCTTGCAGTTCGCGGTGATTTCTTAGGTTTTTTTACTTCAAATGTGGGAAAAAACTTTGCACTATCGCTTTTTTATTTTTCCTATACATTGCCAAATGAACTCGCATTGAGCCTAAGCTCAGTCGGAAGCCGAAACAGTCTAAGTCTAATTATGAAAGCATAAGAACGTATTAAAGAAATCTGCAACCACCACAACTATATGCTTTATCTAAGCTAATTCTCAAAGCGAAGAAATTCCCTGAATTCAATAATAAGAATCGCGCTCCACAGGTGAATCCCGCTTGCGTGGTCTATCGTTTGATGCTGCCGGTCCACACGGCCCATATGAAAGTCATTCTTACTTTCCCACCTACAATGCAGTGAAGCGGTCTAAAGTAGAGGCCCCAATAATCAATCCCCTGCCATTAGTCTACTGTAGGTATATAGATAATTGCTTTGTCGTCTGCTCAACGCAAGAGGAGATGGACAAATGTTTTGAGTTAATAAATAGTCAATTAAAGCACATAAAGTTCATTCGTGAAAACCCTAAGTCAAATTCGCTGCCATTTTGAACGTTCAAGTCAACCTATCCAAGAACTCCTACAGCACAAAATGGTACCGCAAGCCGAGCAACAAAAACATTTGCTTCATTACTTATCTCCCCATCCGTCGCACACAAAATGCGCACTTATCAAAAACATGTTTCGAACAGCTACTAATATTTGCCGGAAGATAACACAAAAAGAACCTCTGAGCTTGGAGCGAAAAGTAGCCATCTTCAATGGCTACAGCACAGTAGCGGCTCCTCGGGTTGGATTTGGAGGGACTTTGGTGCCCCTACACGGAAGATCTGGCGAGATAAAGTTTCATGCATCTGGTTTTGAATTTACAACGAAGTAAGTACAGCCATTAAAGACTGCTCAAAAGAGCAGTCGAGACTCTACCAAAAGTACTAAAACGCCAACTAGTCCTCAACCGACTTTATGACCTCCTCTGCGAAACCATTCACTGCAAAGTTTGCCCAAACGGCAGAGGCGACGATGTATCAGGTTGGGTACAATTTACCTAATCTTTCGCGAAGCAGGCAGGAATGAATATGTTGGCGAAACGGGTGGACCACTATTCCTCCGCGTAAAAGAGAACCTAGTTGGGTTACGCAACTCTGATCTAAAAACTCCACTGGGCACCCATAGGGACCAAAAATATACAGTGGTAATGTTCGGCGTCA
>JAHQIW010004199.1:0-49081 GCA_019055375.1 Parelaphostrongylus tenuis | reverse complement strand
AAACTTTGACTCAGACCCTTCAGCAACCGGATGCCAGGAAATGAAGGAATTGAGCGTGAGAAAAGTTTTTTTTTTCACTGTGATGTATTATTCAAAATTTTCTTCCTAAAACAAACAGTTTTTCTGAAATCCGGAATTTAAGCTTTTGGATGGTTTTTATTTGTCCAAGAAGAAAACGCTTCTGCAGCGAGAAAAGGACTTCAGATAAACATGTACCTGGCTGGTAGACGTCATCCCTTAAGGTTGCATCTCTGCCCATCCTCACCTCCTTCCTACGCTGCATTAGTTATGAGTAGCAGGTGAATTGTCTCCCAACAACTTAATCTTAAATAGCTACGTGTAGCATATTGCAAAATAACAAAAAAATTTTTACCGAAAAATATGTTTGCCAGAAATGCACTACTGGATTATTACTAACATGTTTTGAAGCATTTCGGCCACTTTTTGAATCAATCAATTTAAACGAATGATATTCCACAGAATGGCGTTTTTCGGTACCAATCGTTCTCTTTGAAGTATATAAAGAACCTATTACGTAGGAATATCTTGTGGTTAGAAAACATATACATACAATATATTTTAACGCACTTATCAACATAGACAGACTTGCTGTCGTTATTTTGACTATTCTTAGTAGCATAAAAAATAACGGTCAGAGTCATATATTTACACTAGTAGTTTTGTGTGACCTTTAGGATAAACAATGACTGCAAAGTCTTCCTTCTAACTTCAGATACAAAGTGACTTCCTGTTCGCCATTTTATATTTGCAAGTTCCAAACGTTTCTTAAATGCGCATTAAGATAAAAAATCACCTTTATTGCCCGAGTCAATGTAAACGCATTCCTTTTACATTTTATTTTTATTTAATTAGTTCTCCCCGCGTCAACACCTTTATGATTCGCCCTTTATTGTTTGTCTACCATGCTTTGACAACGTATAGTTTGAAGTCAAATTGCTTCTCGTTGTTACCCTGTCACATTCATTTTCATTGTTCCGCCGACTGTGGCTGTTTGCTGTCGAAGAGCGCGATCAGAATGCACCCAATGCCAACATTCGAGCCGCTCGTTCTAAACACTTTCCCACATCTTCTCGAAACCATACGATCGCCATAATGACGTCTGTGGTCTACACTTGATTTGTTCTTTACGAAACGAAATGCACAAAAAAATAAACCGATCAAACGAGAGGACTTCTGAGATTGAACGGTTACGTTAACGTGCCAACAGAAGTTTTTGTTTTAGCGTAGCTGGGATTATTCTCAAGCTGCCCTTTGTGTCCCTTCTTGCCCTTGCACCCAGTGAGATTCTCCATCACCATGTACCAAGCGATAGTGCACTTCTCTTCATCCATCATTATACTACAGTAATTACAATAAGTCCCTTAAAGAGATATCAACCATAGTACACTACATCAAAGAAGCTAATAAAAAAAAGCTAAAGCAGCTTTAGCACCGATTTGTTTTTTTTATTCTTCAATAAGTTCATTAATGTTCTATCCACTTTAACACACCTAAACACCTCATCAAAATTTGGGTCATTCCACAGGAAAACAAAACTAAAAGCTTGCAACAATACTTCTGACTTGACCAGTTTCTATACTTGTGTACCTTCCTGAGTCTACTTACTTGAGGAGAGTTCAAAACGATTCTAACATGATTGCTGTTTTTTTTTGCAATGTTGAAACTCAGCTCCGCTTTCTGATCCTTGTAGATTTCTGCTTCGGATTTTTGTAAAAATGTTCTAAAGGATGTGAACTTACCATTTATCTAGTACTAGTACAAGATCTTTCCTGACATGGGCATTGGTTTCGTATCAGATTGAACGTTAATCTGTTCACATGGTCGAGATTTACACGCTCAGCAATGATTGCACTAGAGGGTACGACTCCCCCCCCCCCCCCCCCCCGTCACCCTTGCTTCATGAGACATCAAAGACCTTCAACACCCTTCACAGTACGCAGATTTTATTTTTGAGTTTTTCGATTGAACTGAATGAATTGGTGCAAGTGCTTTCTCGCTTGAGGAAGCTATAATTTGTCATAAATTGAAGCTCACGTCCTGCTCCTATTTACGAGAAACGAAATCCAAGCATAAGATTTTTCTGATTCATTTGTTTGGCATTACAAGCACGTTGTTACAAATCCATAGCTCTCCCGTTGCTAGTTGCAATACCAAGACACGAGGATAAACCAGCAGTTTTCACCGTAAACCGTCGCAAGTGGCCAAATCGAAACCGTTGTGGGCGGTTAAATGTGCGAGTGCTCACTACGACAGATAAGTTTCTCAGATAACCAAATGATTGATCATAATATCAAATTCTAATCATTGGTATGCTGCTACTTTTGGATCGTATATTTTTGTGTTGAAAGTTCAAAAACCGTTTTAGCAAAACCACGATTAACACGCTTGGGAACAAGCCTGGTATCTTCTTCAAAGCACAATTGTAAAGAGGCCCTCATCGCGGACAACCTAGAGCTTCTGCCTAGAGTTTTATATAAGTATTCGAAAGCTCAAAATTATGGCCAATTGGCGATTGCACAACGTTGCTTCATTTCCTGTAAAAAAGCTTTTTGTCAGAACACTAATACCAGCGAAAATGAAATTACTTTTTTCATACCTTAGCGCGCAATTTTTGCTCCGGTTAGGTTTTTGTGCATGACTTTCATCTGGAATTTTTAGTTAGTCATCCGATAGCTACAGTCTCGATGATTTTTGCCAAAAAAAATTTAGTCTCTAAAAAAATCTTCAATAGAGCTCTAAACAGAGCAAAAAAAGTACGCATATTTTATCCTCAACAATTTTAGTCGGTAAATGAGTAGTGATAAGGTATGGAGCTTGTGAGTGTACAGAGAATGTCATGGCGTAGCAAGGCTAACATTGTGAAACTTCAAAGTATATTCTTCCTCCAGACAAAACAAAAGTGAGTTTCGAGAAACGGAAGATGCGAGCGCAGCTGTAGAAGCGTGCCACCTGACTTAATGAACTGTCGTGCTACGGATCAGCGATTAGCTAATTGAAACCAGGTAAAGTGCTCGGATACATTTGTTCTAAATTGCTGAGTTATTGAAAATTTGTCTTAGAGTTGGAAGTATTCATAGTTCCATAAAATTCCCTAACTATTTGCTTTGACCTGCAGGCATTTCTCTCCACAACCCAGTCACTGCCCGAGATCACAGTCAGCAACAAAATCATAAAAAGAATCGCTTAGAGGTCTCCGCCATGTGGGTAAGAATATTCGTCTATGCTTCATAAAAACCTCGGCAAACATTGTGGACTAAAAAACAGATCTTTCACTTTCTGATCAATTACAAGGCAATTTCGAGCTCCAGCACTCAGACGTGGGTTACATGACCTCGGCAGCGGCTTTTCCAAAATTTCGAGCTTCTATCTTGCCAAATAAAAAGTTAAATCATTTGAAGCACGTTTTATGACAGATTCTACTATTGGAAGACGGAAAATCACTAGCATGAGTTGAATGAATGTTAAATATTGAAAGACAATAAGTTGCTTGAAAAAACGATATCATGAACAAAATTCCAGTGAATGCGTCAATTCGTCAAGTGACACAACTGGAACTTCGTTCACGGCCTTCTCATTGCTGATGCCTGCAACATCAAATTTCGACTCTCCTTGAAAAAAGTATATGATCAACGAGATGGAGACGCTACAATTGCGCTTCATGCGAAATTCTGTGAAATAAGATGTCGATAGGACCGAAACAAAGCACTACCCACGCTGCAGAACGTCTTTGGCATCAAAATCTTGTGAAGTAAAATCGTGTTTGCTACACTTTGATGCTCTTATTAGACTCTCCTACTGAATATGCCTCTAAAATCTTCTTTCTTAAAAAAGGGACTATTGATGGATGAAACCAAACTTCTACAAGACTTTACTGAAAGATTGTGAGAAACGGACATCGAATGAGTTCGTACCAAGAATACTAACATGAGGAAGGAAAATGGAATTTGCGGAAGAATTACTCTCTAGGAAACAATAACTGCACAAAGTCATCGCGTTTCTGTTGTGAGGCACAAAGATGGCTAGATTTTGTTGAAGTTGCTAATGCATCAAACTGAAAAGTAAAAGTGCATTTTGTAAGGAATGCGACTGACGTGACACTGAGCTGGGGCTCCCTAATTCATCCTTTACTGAGAAACACACTACAATTGCGCGAGAAACAAACGAATGAAAACTATGCCGCAGCTCGCACAACCACTGCAGACGAATCGTGCAATTATCTAAGATTTCAAATAAACAATCCAAGTGATGTTCTACAGTATTAATGACCGCTTATTTAAGTGACAACAGTATGGGCGATCAGGACGCAGAAGAACTCACTCGCCACTTCGCAGAATTACTATTTAGATAACGACTGCTAGGACATGTTAGTCTGAAAAACCTTTCAGTCAGCTCTGCAAGCAGCTAGTTCTGATGTGAAAACTTTTTATGCCTTCAGACGACGAACGTTTTACACTCTATGTCCAGTGAAATATCACCGAACACAGAGTATTGTACACTCGGTTGCTCGTGGCGAGTATATTCAATATATCATAACTTTCACGCATGTCAGTGCTCTGTCAGAGAGGGCTGACTTATAGATGCGTGGCTCAAAAATGATTACCAGGCATATTCAAATTTATGCCGTGGTCTTAAGAAAACACTCTGAAAAGAAACTTATGATATATATAATATGCTTTAGGGATGTTTTTTAGCCTCTTCCGAGACTGCTGCGCTAACATTTTATTCACGGCTTGCGAAGCATATATATTAAATGTTTCTATCGAGTTTTTAAATAAAAAAAAACAGCCGATCAGGAGTAATAAATTGTTTGTACGTCGGAAGGCATAGACTGTAGATTTGCTGGCAGCCATGATTTCTCTTGGCAATGAGCGTACCATTTTTTACCGTTGCCCCATCTCTATCATAGAGGGCTAGTGGCCTTCTTGATAGCATACCGTCGAAACGGGAAGAAAATGTAACGTAGCAACCTCGAAAAAGGTTGAAAACATTCTTGAAGATTCTATTCTGAAATCATTATCGCTGTTTTCAAAGAAAAACACTCGGTCGAAAAGTAATGATTGACCTCTATCCATTCCAACTGGTCATCGGAGATGTGTAATGAGGATGGACTATTCGACAATCAGGGGACCGGTAATGTTTTTGTGTGTGGGTTTTCAAACTACTTCTATCACCTATTCAGTTGTGGCGTTTAGATGCGCCAACAGCTAACAGAAGCACTATATTTAAAAACTATCAACCGAGCATGTGTAAGGCTGTACTGCTCTGTAGTGCGCTTCAGCCACCAATCAAGGATGTAGTGTCCAGGTGTTTATCGATCATCAAGAAATCCGCCATGACATCGGCTTAAACAAGTATCGCTGGAGGTCGCCAAGTGCAATTGTGATCGATAAAATGACTCACGATTGTTACCGATTTACAAAACCACTGCTACTATGCTACACATATATGCTACCAATTTACCGACCTCGGTTGAAAAAGCTTGGCGAACGCGGAATCAAATCGAACTCAGGATCAGGCGAGTATTGCAGTGCAGCTTTGATCACTGCGCTACACTCACCCTCACACAATAAGTTTCTTCAAATTTTACAACTCCTCATCATAATTAACATCACGAATCCCAGCACTTCTTATGCTAGTTTGTTCGGTTTCATACAAGGCAAAGGTCATCGAACAATTCACGCGCCTTATTTCACTGTTACTCAAAGATTTGTTGTTTTCTTCGAAAGGAAAACGTTTTCTGCTTCTCTGAGAACTTTAAAGCTATTTGTTGACCTAAGTCTCTGAAATTTCAAAACTGTACCTAATCTATCAAATAGTTTTTTTATTGCGCTGTAGCAGTAAAAATAAATGAGGTTTCATACTAGGGACGTCTCTTCTCTAGCGGAAGCTTTTCTATTAGACTTTTAGAATCATTAAAGCTTAAATCTCGACTAATTTGACACTGCATTATTTAATCAAAAAGACGATCTTAGTGCAATGTAGCATCAAAAAGATTGCCTCACTACCCCTTCTGTGCTCATTGTAGCGTGTCTCTCGAATTGCATTCCGCACAACCACTTCAAAGTCGCCTCAAAAGAGCGCGGTTATCGTTATTTATTCAAAAATTTTCCCTTCCTCGAAAATTCTTGCTTTTCCGTGCTAGACTTGTAGAGAAAATCTCTTCTATCGTTTTACGAGTGTGGAGCTTTTCATTCGTTCATTTCATAATGCCAAATAAACCCACTACTAAGCCTAAATCTCGGAGTACAAAAACTTAATCTTCTCTTCGTTCTTTTAATCCTCTATGGAAATCTTCCCAAAAAATCACATAAAGCTTTGGGATTGTCTAATTCTATGCCATCAAATAACTGCTGAAAATCAGTCAAAGACCGGAAACGATAGAAGGACAGTTGACCGAGAGCTGGCTAAGTGGCCTTCGTTGCGAACGATGCGAAATTAAATGCGCGCCGAGTGTGGGAAACTACTTTTTTGTGTTGCTATTGTGCAATAAAAGAAATTTTTTAAAAGTTGATTGTAGTTACAAGATAGCCAAACTTGAAGCTTTCTAATGGTATCAGAAGTCTAGAGAAAAGGCTCTGCCCATTGGAAATGCACCGCAAAGAAAAACTTGATTTTATACCTGCTATTGCAGCGCATTGAAAGGGTTTTTTAAAGATCAAATAGAACATTAAGACTTCGATATTTGAGCCAACGATTGAACATGAACAATCTAAAAAAGCAGAAAAGTTTGCTTCCTCAAAGGGCTAAAAATGATAAGTAGCGGAAATGCAACCTAATGTTCTACTCAATTTTTTGAATTTCGGATCAGGTTGTCGCCAGAAGGGTGTGAAATGTTTGAAGAATGTTCCAGTAGTCCGAGCAGCTGCGCGCCCTAAAGCAGCATTTGCGGAAGAGAAAATCTAGATCGCATTCAGCTAAAAAAAGTCCTCACCAACTTCTTCGATCTCTAGCCTCATTTTTTTTTTGTGGAAGGAAGACGTGCAATCCTTTGCTCAGCAAATGATTACCTTCTGGGCAACCACTCAATAGTAAATATGTCCTGTGGAGGGCTGAAAGTACAGCCTCGGGAAGTGGGTTAACCGCACTAAAACTTAGTATGATTATTATATCAGACTGATTTCAAGAAAATCACCAGTCACGCTATAAATAGTTGGTAAGGACTAAGGCTTCGCAACTCATTTAATTTGATGTCGAGCTCCATGGCTCCCCACTCGGCAGTACCCTACATGTTACCATGTTAAAGTTCCCCAAACTTGAAGAGCTACCCAATCAGTGTGTGTTGGAGCTCTGTTTCCAAAACTGATCATGGATGAGCAGCCTTCTAATGGGAGTTTTCTTCGTGGTTGCCAGACTCTACTCGCTATTTCCTATTAATTTGCGACGGTATTTTGAGAGAGTTTGCATTTACGAGGTACACGAAGGAATGACTGACCTTCTTCATAACTACATAGATTTCTCCAGAACCGCAACACTTGGCATATTCATCAAACAGACCGCCAGCCGATGGGATTTGCTACAACAATAGCAGTACATCTAGCATGAAACTAACGTATAATACTACCTGTAAAGATTAAAATCAACTGCTGTTTTCATTGCTTCGTGAACGGTACTGGAATCCTGATCAAGCATCTGTCAGATTCGTCAATCGGATGAAAACTATATCCGCAGGAACCTTTGAAACATCACCTGTATCACCTGTCGTCCCGCTGATCGTCGAGTGACTCGAGCGGATACCAGCAACTCTTCCATTTTTCCCTATCGCGTGCAAGAGTGGCCCAATGGGTCCTCCTCGCTCTAGGGGCTCGCTGAGCATCATATCTTTCTTCCATTGTTTTCGTGAAAAAATCGGACCAACGGGTCACTGGCCTTCCTTTAGAGCGCTTGACGTCCCGAGGAATCCAGTCGGTAACGGCTCTCGTCCATCGGTTGTCATTGAAGCGCATCACGTATCCGGCCCACCTTATTTTCGATATCCTAGCTTGTAGAACGGTGTCTCTGAATTTCGATCGTTGACGTAGGTCGGAACTTCGGACCTACCTCTTTGAGGGATCCCGCCCGGTTAGTCGCGAGGGCACGTGGCGCGTCCCCAGGTGGTGGATAGGGGAACAAAACGCGAACCAAAAGCGACCGTGTGCTTCCCACAAAGGGAGGTGGATTCAGGGGACGAGCTCCCTGCTTCTGCAGCGCCGACTTGACAAAAACTCTATTTCTACGAGTCAAGTCGGCCAAAAGCCTGCAATCAAGCGGCTGGGAAGTACATGGGAGGAGGGTAGAAGTCGCCTCCAACAAATAAGCTCCTCTCGTTCCTCCGTGAGAGACTGGCAAGCTACTCATGAATACCCAGCCCCACGTTCTAGAGCCTAGCAAGCTATACATTGGGTGTCATTATGCCAAAAAAGTAACAAATATGGGCCTCATTACCCTGATCCCGAAAGAGCCCCCGGTACGGCAGTGCCAGGTAAGATGAGTACGGAGAGGCTGCTAAAATCTCAGGGCCGAACTAGGCTGCCAAGATCGAAACGGGCTAAAATGACGATCTGTACCTACAACGCAAGAACCCTGCTCACGAATCCGCAGTAGAAGATCTATTAATCAAGCAAGAAGAATAAGGTACGACGTTATTGGCCTGGTTGAGACGAGAAGGCGCCATCCTTTTCACGCTGTCTATGACACCGGAGAAGAACTGTTCCTTGGAACATGCGATCGCAGAGGTGTCGGTGGCGTTGGCGTCCTCGTCAAATCGAATTTGACCATGAACATTGATTCGTTTGAACAACTAACAACCCGTATCGCACGATTACGGTTGAAACGATGTGGTTCTATGCCGGCTTTGACCATCTTCGTTGCTTACGCACCAACATCAAGCTATGCGAAGGCGATGTCGAAGTGTTTATATGGATTTCGAAAAATTCTTCAAAGAAGACCATACATTCTTCAAGGTCATTTTCGGAGATTTTAAAGCAAAAATTGGACCTAGAAGAACGTCTGAAGAACGTCACATAGAGACCCACGGACTAGAATGGAATGAACAGGGTGAGAGGCTATTTGAGTTAATCAAGACGACCCAAACCATCCATGGTAACTCGCAATTCCAAATGCCTCTTTCTCAGCGATGGACGTTTGAGTCTCCCAATGGAGAGTACCATAACGAAATAGATCACATATTAGTAAATCGAAGGTTTTGCCTGACCGATGTCGCTGTTGTTCCTAAGTTCTACGCGGGATCAGACCATCGCCTCCTTCGCACAACGTTCTGTTTTTCGAGGAGAGGAAAGAAAGCCGCTAAATTTTAAACAACGAAGTCCCAGATCTACCATAAACTTGGATGTATTCAAATCATTAGCCGGCTCCTGGGAAGATACTGTTATCGACAACATCGACGATGAATACGATCGAATCGTTGAATATCTTCACGTTAGCGCTATAATAAGCTGAGAGTCCTATGGTCACGAGGAAACGCTTGTCTCCGCAGACACTCGAGCTGATACGTCAACGTGGAATCGCACGAGCTACAGGCAACCGAAGCCTTACGTTCGAATTGCGAAACGATGCAGAGAAGCGATAAAAGAAGACCTTAAAGAGAGAAGAGCAGCAGTTATGGCAGAAGCTGCAGAAGCTGGGAAGATATTGGCAAAGCCCAGCGAAGCTTCGCCAACCATAAGACCAAGATGATTGCACTCCGATACCCTGATGGGACACTTACGGCTTCGAGAAGGGCTATGGAGAAAATCATCCACCATTACTACTCGGATCTCTTCGCTATCCATCTCCTCTTACCTTCATATAAATTGAAAGAGGACGAATATGTCGTTCCACCGGCCCTCCCTTCCGAAACCCCACTTACTGTATCGTCGGTGAAGAACAGAACAACATCCGGTCCAGAGAGGATTAGACCGGAACACCTGATGAACCTGCCGCGAGTTCTCATCAACACCCTGGCTCGACTCTTCACTCGCTACCTGTCAGAATGCAAGGTCCCTATTTAATGGAAAGCCAGCAAGACTGTATTGTGGTTAAAAAAGGGAGATCTTCATGACATAGGCAATTACCCCCAATCTGCTTGCTGTCCGTTCTCTATAAACTCTTACTCGAGTCATCCTAACAGGATTGACAGAACACTGGACGAAGGACAGCCATGCGAACAAGCAGCGTTCAAAAAGGATTTAGTACCACAGACCACATCCACACGATTACAAGACTCATTGAAGTTTCGCGAGAGTACAAACAACCACTCTGTCTCACTTTCATCGATCTGAAGAAAGCCTTTGATTCAGTGGAAACAGAAGCGCTTATAGAGGCTCTGGATAACCAGGGCGTCCCTACTCGGTACATAATGATCCTTCGTGAGCTTTATAAAGATTTCACGACCAAAATATCTTCCTTCTACAACATTATCACCATTGACGTAAGAAGAGGGGTTCGACAAGGCGATACAATCTCGCCAAATCTGTTCACTGCCACCCTACAAAACGTCATGCGAACATCCCACCTTTTCGACTTGACAATTATCCCTGCCCTAACGTATGCAGCAGAAACCTGGTCGCTACGTAAGCAGGATGAAAGATCACTCGGCGTTATTGATCGGGCAGTCGAAAGGTCGATGCTAGGAGTATCACGTATCTCGCAAATGAAGGAAAGGATCCAAAGTTCCGACCTACGTCAACGATCGAAAATCAGAGACGTCGTTCTACACTCCAGGATATCGAAATTAAGGAGGACCGGACACGTGATGCGATTTAACGACAACTAATGGGCGAGAGCTGTTAACGACTGGATTGCTCGGGACGTCAAGCGCTCTAAAGGGAAGCCACAGACCTGTGGTCCGGTTCTTCACGAAAGCGATGGAAGAAAGATATGATGCTCAGCGAATCCCTAGCGCGAGGAGGACCCACTGGGCTACTCTTGCACGCGATTGGGAAAAATGGAAGAGCTGCTGGTACCCGCTCGAGTCACTCGACGATCAACGGGACGACAGGTAATGCAGGTGATGTGAGTATCTCTCTCCAGTTTCCCGTTTCTCCATTGTGTTTAGGCCCTTTGGTAAAATGTAATTTTTCATCTGAGGCGCACATGAGCATTTGATAGCTGAAACCAAGTGAATTCGAACGCTGAATTTTATTTCTGAAAAGACTTGCTTTTGCACTGTAATAGTGCTAATAAATTTTGTTGAGTCTTTAATCAACAGTCACTATCCATCCAATAGCGCAAATCTCAAAATTTAAATGAAGTAACTGATTTCTGGAGAAGACCTTTTAGAGCGCTGTAACAATAAAAAAAGATTGGGTTTCGCACTTCAAAGGGTGGAACTTCACGACGTTCGGCCCCATGTGACCGCGCTTTTGTAACATATTGGTGAACTGCGAAATTGACTGCTACAGTACAATAGGGGGTTATTTCCAAAAGCAAAGCTACTGTGGGAATCGCCGAGATTTGTATCACCGAAGAATTATTAAAAATCTGACGGAAAAGCTTCGTTCATCGAAAAAGCTTTAGTCTGAATGATAGTACTATTTTCACTACTAGAACGAATAAAAGAATCCATTCTAAAAATAAAGTTTACCTTCAATTAACGTAATTATAGTATCAAACGGATATATACGAACTTTTAAAAAATGAGAAAACGCGTTTTTCCAAGAGACCAAAACCGGATGCGTACATCGAAAGAGATTCAAACTTGCAAAATCTAATATTCTTTTAACTGTGACTGCGCTCTAATAAATCCTTTCCAAAATCCAAGTACACCGTTATAATCGTTTAAGTTTAAGTTTGCACTGATTAATAATCATCAATTGCGCATGAAAAAATTTTACCTGGCGAGAAATGCTTGAATGTGAAACAAAATTTTATTTTGACAGTTACTGCACAAACAGCAGTCCATTTAAGAAATAGAATACGCCGTACAAACTCAATTCTAGCGATCGAATGACTGCCAAAAACTTTCACGAAGGTGAAAAATGCATTTTTACTAAAGGGCTCAAACAGGGGGGAGGTAGTGGAAATCAATTGTATCTCTCCGTGGCTTCTTCGCAAAGCATGGCTATGAATAGAGAATTCGCACAAAATTACGCATTGATCTCAGAAATGGAACTGAAGTGCACTAATAGTCAGGAAAATTTTGAGAATTATCGATGAAGTAGGATCGCAAGCATTAAGCAGCACTTTTTGACAAACTATTCATTGCCTTCCAATTTTCAGCCGGTGTGATGATTTCAGGTACTTCATACAATAAACTATATGAAAACTATGAATATGAAAATAAAGTTACTATAAGAATCGCCGAGATTTATGCTACCGAAGAATTATTAAAAGTCTAACGGAAAAGCTTTATTCATCGAAAAAAGCTCTAGTGTGAAAGATAGTACTATTTTTACTATTATAGCTCATAAAGGAAGCCATTCCAAAAGTAAAGTATGCCTTCAAAATTGACGTGATTCAAGCTATATCTCTCCATGGCTTCTTCGCAAAGCATTACGCATTGATCTGAGAAATTGGAAGCTGATGTGCACTAACAATCAGGAAAATTTTGCGAATTATCAATGAAGAGGATCGCAAGCATTAAGCAACACTTTTGACAAACTATTCATTGCCTTCCAATTTCCAGCCGGTATGATCATTTTCATGTACTTTAGACAATGAACTATATGAAAACTGAAAGAGACAGAAGCAAAGAAGAGTAAAAGAAAGAAGACATTGTCAACTGCGCGAATTTTATTCAATTTAAGGCGCTATTAGGCACTGCTACTATTTTGGAGGCTGCAAATGTAGAAGGAATGACTTTCAAATTTCCTTGGTTATCTAGATCTTTCCTGTTCATCAACTTAAAAGGTATTTGTGAGAAATGCGGCAGCTCCACAGAATGATCGCCAATTTATACGATACAAGCTTTCGCTCACAAATAATTAGCTAATCGATTTTCACAGCGTATATGGAAAACATTTTTGAAGGAGAACGGATTCATTCCTGATAATTTATGAACCTTCATACTCTATGCCTGATTGCGTGAATTACTACTGTTGTTATTTATTGCACGTGATTATTGCTTCTTGTTAGAGTGTTGATTCTACGTATATGCCTGTTTACTGTATTATTGTTCCTCATCGAAGTTCATATTATTCCGTTTTAATCAGAATTCTTTTCATTTGACCGCCACTTGCGGTGGGTATGATGTTACAATATACCCAATAATGTGGAGTGTTGTGCAAAAACATTTGCGTCAGCCCATATTCCGTTTTAGTTACATGAAAGGATGAAGAGTGGAGCTGTCGGAGCTGATCAACCTTTGAAGAATGTGCCATGCAATCGCCTTGAATCTTTAGCTTTATTTGAGTATTTGAATGGATATCTGGCCTTTAGAGTGATTCTTGATGGCTTACCAATAATCACGTCGATGCTGCTATCTTTCGAGACCTGAAATCTGGTACCAACAAACCGGCTCTGAGGGAATAAAAGGCTTGGAGAGGACCGAACTCCGGTGGAGGATCGAACCATCGACACCGTCTATTAATCGATATGTGTGTTGCAGAGCACATATGACCGCTCGATATGTACTCTCTTAGTCATATTATCATGATCTATTGCATTGATTGTTGTTATCGTTCTATCATTTCTATTGTCTTCGTCGTTATGGCCTTTCTCCATCTAATTTTGTTACGACCAATAGACAAACGATGCCGAGAGCGTCTACTCGAAAATCGAGCAATACGAAGTTATTTTTGCACTTATTCGTAAATCTCTAGTTTTAACTTTATTTTTTATTTTTTAATCGGTCCATCTACACAGTGTTTTTCACCCTGACTAGTCATCAACCATATGATTTGCCAGTTTATTGTTGCTATAATGATTTGACAAATATCGATCAAATGATAGTGTTTGTCTTTAACACATTGCAGTTCAATTTCAATTTCCGACAACAGTGGCTGTTGCCGAGAAGAAGTGCGATGCAAATGGATCGTTGCCAACATTAGAGCGGCTCGGTTGAAAATAGCTTTGCCACATCGTTCTCGACCAGTTCGCCATGATGATGTTCGTGGTCTACATAGATTTGTTCATTTACAAAATGAAGTTATACAAAAAAGAAAGCTGATCAAACCAACAGAGTTCTTGAAATTGACGTAACGTTGGAGGGAAGAGACGCCGATTTGACCTTCTTTTCATCACCCACATTGCACTTTTCCCCCGCCTTTTTCGTCATAGCCAATCCAGTGCAAAATTTTCATCACCATGTTACCGACAATGGTACACTTCTCTTCTTTCAGCATTACTGCAAGGAATTATAAGAGTCCTAGAATGAAACCATGCATAGTACGACAAACAGAACCGAAAAAAGCCAATTGAATTTTGAGCACTGATATTCTTATATTCTTCAGTACTCTCTAGATCATAACCTGACTCCTCAAAACTGTGTTAAGTACAAAAAACTTGTGAAAAATACCGTCGACTTTATGGGCTTTAACTTGAGTGTCACTTTGATGATGCTTATATTCCAGGCCATTTTTAATGATCTTTTAGAACGTACTTTTTTCCTTGACAATGTTAACCACTTAGCGACCAAATGGAAATCTGGACGCTGCATGCGACGTGGTCGCGCGGCGAGCGCGGCCAGCTCCAATCACAATGCGTCAGTCTTCTATTTGAATTTTTACTTCTGTCGTTACTAAAAGGATTTTAATCGTCAGTAAGTTATGAAACATGATGTAAGGGAGTTCAGTAAGGCTACATCTAGTAGGAACATTGCCGATTATCCTTCCTAGAACTCCGCGTTCCAAGGGAAAAGGCAGATACACGCGAATATGGTGTCTTTCATACTGTTTGAACACTTTTCCCATCTTATCCATATTCAATCATTGATCAATCATATTATCTTTTATTTTTCATGTTTACAAATTATTATTCTTATTCATTGCCTCATATGGAGAATAATCAAAAAATTAAGCATTTTATCATATTGTTCTTCTGGACTTAAAAATTACGATAAAAATCTTTCAATTTTGAAATATTTCAATTCATGAAGTACCTCAAAGCTATGATAATGACTGAAAATGAGAAACTGATCACTTGTTTGTCAAAAATGATGCTGCACACTGCAAACAATGTCACCTCATCAGTGATTCTCAATAATTTCTCGAATATTAGCAAACTCCTAGAGTTGGAACCTTTTTGAAATACAAAAAGATTTTGTTATATCGAATCATAGGTACTAACTTTTTCATCCGCGCTTATTCTGTACTGCGAGCGCATTTTATCACGGTGATTTTGACACCGCATATTTGTACCGTTTACGCCCTCTAGACATTCCTTTCACTTGATGCCCTCAAGAAAATATCATACGCCCGATCAAATTCCCAGCTTCCCTAATAGCTCCAATGTGATCACATCCAGGTGGTCAGACGGCCAGCAGTAAAAACGGGACCCCCATGCTGCCCAACTGTTTCCAATGGGCATCGTTTTCACCAGTGGAAGTATTCCCTTCACCGCATGATTTGATTCGGTTCTTTCGCCTACACGTTCAAACAGAAGCTTGAAGCTTTTACTCCATGCCTAGCTAATCATAAAATTATTCGCACATTGGTCTTGTTAATTTCTATGGAAATATTCCCGAATGCAAAGAGGAGTTGGGTTGGGTACTTCTGCCTGTACAGTACAACTCTGGGCCTGAAGCCAATTGTGTCTAAATGAACAGCAGACAGATATCTACGGCGATCGAGGGAATGATGAGATTGAAAAAGGGGTCATACTCCTACAAGATATCAGGCAGAAATGGGGAGTAAGAATTGGAAGTAAATTCATTTTTTGTGGCTTTCCTGTTGAACGAGGAATCTTGGGACGTGTTGGCGTACATCCTTCCAAAAATTCCTACGAAATTTTTCTTGGTACTATGTCGCTCTCAGTGTGACAAATAAGCGTCCACATCATGTAAATTTCGATATACAACTGTCAAAAGAACCTTCGGCGAAGTCCAAGCTATGAGATTACTATTCCAAAGGCGAGGGTATCTTCCTCCACGATGATGTTACTCCGTGAAAAAAAGCCTTTCTGTAAACCAAGCCTAGTACAAAAATCTTCATTTCTCAAGCTAATGATTGAATTACTAACGTCTGGTGAAAATATCTTCCAGGTAGAAAATGCAAGGAAACACGAGCGCAATTCACAGAATGTGACTGCACTTCGCACAGCTCGTACTAAAAAGTGGGAATTTATTGGAAACTAGATGCTCTTTCTACTATAAACAGGTTTATAGAAATCTACTCAGTAATATTCAATACTTTATGGCCATAAAGTTTCTTTTGAACCCAAAATTTCATTATAAAAAACCAAAAAACCCCGGTGAAGTTGGAAAAGACGAATTCCGATTGCAAAACTTTACCCTAGCTGAACGTATTATGAAAGCCTTTTTTGCTAAGCAAACTCAGTATGAAAATCTAAATTTTTCAAGCTAATGAATGACTACAAAAATGTATATGAAATAGGAAGGACACGAATGTTAGATAGCACTCGGAATTATATTCCCTTTCAGGGACAATGTGGTTTTCTCGTTGAGACATAGAATACTTCTTGATACATGGGTTGTAATCTTCACTATAAAACTCTTTATGAAGCTCTCTTCTGTAATATTTTATTAAAATAAAGTCTCTCAGGGTCGAAATGCACGATATATTTCCCAAAAACTCGCCCGTAAAGTTGACAAAGCTTAGAAAATGAGAAGAAAAGCTTAGAAAACTAATCTTTATCTAAAGCTTCACGGAGTTGGTATCTTTTCCCAGTTGACTGTTCTTCTTTCCGGTTGATGGGTTTTCGCGGTTGCTTGCGGCTTACATTTTGGCAAATACGCCTTCTTCAGAGCCTAAACGTACTATTCGTTGTAGCTTTATTTATATGAATATACTGTGAGAAAAAGAAAAAAAAAGTGGAAAAGCTAGGGTGTCAGTAAGCGATAACTGATTTAGGGGAATCCACTCACCGTACAATTTAGTCCAGGGACTATCTATGTTGTTAGCGCCAGGGTGACGTATGAACTCGCCCACCCCCCCCCCCCCCCCCCCAATGTCACTAGGTCAAATTATGGATAGGTGCCAGCTGAGACCCATGCTAGAAAGTCAATCTGAGATGAGGTGTCATGTGGTTGGTTATGTTAAGGCACTCTTCCTTTTTGTTCATTTGCGGGTTTCTGAAATTTCTCCAGAAAGCTTCAAGGGTCTTTCACGCCGATGTTTCTGATTTGTGCCCTAGGGTTTTGACTACTACCTTAAAGTCGTCATCGTTGTGTCTTTGTACCCTGTGTGTATTCAGAGGTTTACTTAGGTCTTTATTTGTTTTTCCGTTTCGGTGTTTCTTAATGCGGATGTGGTCTGCCTATTTCGCCAATATATTCGCCACCACATGTCTTACAAGAGATAAGGTATATTGTACCTACGCTCATGCAATCACCGTCTCTACCGTTGGGACAAATAACGCAGTTCTTTGTATTACATAGCCGGTCGTACAAGCGGTTTCGAACTAATTGATGACGCAGTGTTTTAGGGGGAATTTCTACAATTCCTACAGAATCTTCTAAAGCACTGTTTTTTAGACACTTTTTAATAGCGTTACTAACTTCGTCTGTTATGAAATTTAGTATAAGAACACCTTAATGTTTAGGTGTGGCGCTCTGTCGTTCCCAGTGCGAGGCTTTTCGCTCCTTTTGTGCCTTGCGTTAGTCTTTGTTCTTTTTTGTACCCATTAGATTTGGCTATTTTTCGCGCTAAGTCTAGTGATTTCCTTCTTTCATCGTCAACCGTACAAACACTTGCAGCTGTTCGATGCATATTTCGGATAAGTGCTTTTTAGTATGTGAGAGATGAGAAGAACGGTAATGTGCCATGATGTTTTTGTTATTAGGCTTGCGATACCATTTTGTGCTGTAGCCACTTTTGTTAAGTTGAACTAGAACGTTCAAGAAGAGAAACCAGCTCTCTGAATGTTGTGTTCTCGCGTCAGCTTAATAAACTCTGACTGTCCGTTCCGAATTTCGAAGCATTTATCCATCTTCTCTTGAGTAGAGCAGATGATAAAGCAATCATCTATATATCGAAGTAGAGTAATGGACGCCGATGGAAAACCGAGCTTCCACTTTTGACATGAAAGCGATAGCTAAACTGGGTGTTAGTCTTTGCCCCATTGCCAACACTTCAGTTTGTGCGAAATATTTTTCCGACCACCTATAGATCGAACAGCTTAGGCATGATCTAAGGAGTGTGATAAGCTGTTGGACAGACTGGCCAAACATATCTATGCTTTTTATGCTTTCTACTAATAATTCGTGAGTGGCTTGTATTACGACGTCATTTGAGAAGTTTGTATAAGCGCTGTAACATCAGGAGACTCCATTACATACGTATGCTTTGGACGCGCAAATTTGAGGTGCTCTAGGAATTATTGGTGTTGGGGAGATGGGTTGTATGAACTTCGATAACTGCGACAAATGTCCAAAAGGAGCGAAAAGTCTCGCAATGGGAACGACAGGGCGCCAGACCTAAACAATAAGGTACCTCTTCTACTGCCTTTCATAACAGACGAAGTCAGTACCGCTATTAGAAAGAGTCTATAAACAGTGGTATAGAAGATTCTGTTGGAATTGTAGAAATTCCTCCTTAAAGCACTTCGTCGTCAAATGGTTCGAAACCGCTTGTGTGACCGTTGTAATACAAAGGACTACGTTATTTGTCCCAACGACAGAGACGGCGATTGCATGAGCGTAGGTACAATATACCTTATCTCTTGTAAGACATGTGGTGTCGAATATACTGGCGAAATAGGCAGACCACATCTGCATTGAAGAAAACCCTGACGGAAGAACAAATAAAGACCCAAGTAAAGCTCTAGGTACACACAGTATGCAAAGACACAACGATGACGACTTCGAGGTAGTAGTCAAAATCCTAAGGCACAAATCAGAAACATCGGCGCGAAAAACCTCAAAGCTTTATGGATAAATTCCAAAAACTCGCAAATGAACAAAAATGGAGGGTGCCTTAACATAACCAACCACATGGCACCTTATCTCAGACTGATTTTCTAGCATGGGTCTCAGCTGACACCTATCCATAATTTGACCTAGTGACATAGCGGGCAGGTTCATACTTCACTCTGGCGCTCCTGCAGGCATTACTCCAATTCAGTCACTGTCGAGACTACAGCCAGCAACGGAATCACGAAGGAATTGCATAGACGTCTTGCCATGTGTGTAAGAATATACATCGTATTTTCTTAAAAAACTGAGCAAACACTTTAGGTTTAACAGAGTTCTAATATCCCACTTTTTGTATAGGATCAATTACAAAACAGCAACGGTTTGACACTTAGCACTTAGGAGTGAGCGCCTTGGCAGCTCCTTAACTTTTTCAAGAAATTTAGGGGTTTCCTACTCGTCTAATGCAAGCGAAATCATATGGAATACGTTTTGCGACAGATTCTGCAGACGAAGACAGGAAAGTCAACTAGTGGAGTTAGATAAATGCCAAATGTTGAATGGAAATAAACTGCTTGGAAGCGACTACATAAACAAAACTTAGTGAATGCGCCATATCTTCAAGTGACGCAACTCTAATTCCACTAACGCCCTCTCATTTTTTACAGTGCAGCATAAATTCCAATTCTACTCGAATAAAAAAACTATAATAGACAAAATGCCGACGTTATAAGCGCGACTTACGAGAAATTCTGTGGAAGATGATATCGATTGACGAAAAGAAGCATCACTTACCATGCGTAACAATTTCTGACATCAAACTCTGAACACCCAGAAATGGTATTTATTACACGTTGGTGCTCTCATTAGCCTGTCCTACTTAATATCCCTTAGAATTTCTTTTGTTGAAAAGGGGTTGACTAGTGAACACGAGAACTTCTACAAGATCTTGCCGAGATGTTGAGGAAACAGGCAAGATATGAGGTGGCACTAATAATCCCTGAATATGAGCAGCAAAAATGGAAATTGTGGGAGAATTGTTTGTAGGAGGTAATAATCACACATTCGTCAGGTCTCGTTGTGAGATAAGAATGCTACACATCGATGAGGTTGCTAATACATCAAAATGGGATGTAAAGTGGACTTCATAAAGAATGAGACCGACGTGACACTGAGCTGAGACTTATTTGCTCACGTTTGATTGACAAAAGTTTCACCAATTGCGCGAGAAGGAAACGAATGGAAGCATGCTGGGACCCGCACTACTTGTGAAGACGGAGCCCAAGTATCCAAATAAACTATCGAAGTGCAGCCGTTAATATCAATGATTGCTGATTTGAACGCAACAGTTTGGCGAT
This sequence comes from Parelaphostrongylus tenuis, assembly GCA_019055375.1. Taxonomy (NCBI): domain Eukaryota; kingdom Metazoa; phylum Nematoda; class Chromadorea; order Rhabditida; family Metastrongylidae; genus Parelaphostrongylus; species Parelaphostrongylus tenuis. The sequence continues at coordinate 28,759 of JAHQIW010004199.1, read as the reverse complement.
AAAAATAGCAGAACACATGCGTCACCTTACAATCTTATCATTTAGAATACGCCGACTTGGATATGTTAGTACGGGAGCCTTTCACTCAGGCCTGCAATCAAGTAGTTCTAATGCAAAGCTTTTGCGTTTTTGCATGAGTTTCATTACACTTACAGTCGGAGAACTTTATCCTAATTTCACTTCGTCAGCGTGAAATATCCCATCCGGAACGTAAGAGGTCTCCTTTGTCTGTTACCTGAATGACAAATCAAAAGCACCATCAGTGCTTTAGAATTGACGACTCTGTCACAAGTTTATTACAAGCGAGTATAAATGAATAAGCATTTCTGTTTTCCATCAGTTTCGCATGTAAGGGCTCCTTGTTGTAGCAGTTCCGTATTGTAACAGTAGGCTTCGTGTTGCAGTGGTTTCGTGTTTTGATATAATTGCTAAGCGAAGAGTAACTTCATTGCAGCATTGCTCTTGTTTGTTGAATACACAACTTTAGTAAGCCGCCGAATTATGATCAGTGCTTCTAGAAACTGTTTATATCGAGAATTTTGCTAATAAAAATGTTCTACAACTTTACTTAATGTTGATCACTGCGTAATGGGTGTCAGATCAATTTAGCATGGCTGGAGTCCAGTATGAGGAGGACAGTTCTGAAGACACTATCTCATTCGTGCGGTCATTCACACGAGTGCAGAATATTGAGTGCACCGTCCTTGATATTGCGCTTACATAATCAGAAATCAAGTTTTCTGAGATCAGCCTCATTACTCCTAATTTAGCAACTATTTGGCATTGACGCTCATACCAGGTTAAACTTCTTGGTTTTTTTTTTTGCGCATATTTTCATCAAACTACATTTGCTCAGTGGGTGTAAAGACACACAAAAAATCTGTTTGAGGGAAAGTACATCTTTTGGAGAACAAAAGTCATAATCTAAAAATAATGTGTTCAAAATCTTGCTCTACGTGTTTTCAAGAAAAATTCAATTGACTTCTGGATTGCTATGAAAGAAATTCCTTCTACCTCACTTGATTCTGAGCAGCAACACCATGGTCACTTTGCTAATCATATTTTTCTTAACAAAAATTTTTCTAGCGGGATGAATTGAGAGTGGTATCACTGTATGCAGGATTTCGGCTTCTACTTCGTCCGTGGCAGTCGCTTAATTTTCTTTCCTACCTCTGCTTGTGATTTCGGCCCAACACCATCTCCGAAGCAACTAGTAGGAAGCCCGGTCGGGGATCTGTCGCCGAAACCCATTCTTGGAAGCGACATCATGAAGACCTGAAAAATCCCTTGCAATTTTCGTCAGGAAAAAAGGATTATCATATGCACGACCACCAGTATACAATTTGGAATATGTGCTAAGGTCCGCACAACTGGTGAAGGCGGAGTATTTAAGTATCTAAGTAAATACTTCTGTATGCAGAAAATGCTTCTCTTCTATCACACCTGAGGAAAATGATTATTGTAAAAAAAATTAATATGTATACTTGAGTCAGGATAACTACGTAATCCACGTTTGTCGATCCAATCTTAAGCTTTAAAAAGCACCATAGACCAACATGGAGCTACGATTCGGACTGTTTATCAGATGACTCTGAATTTCAAGCACAGACGCTTTTCTAGTTATTCTGCTTATCCTAGAGTTATATTCTTTGTTAACGTTGAACTGTACCCAATAAATGAGTCAAAATCTGTTCAAATTAGATCTGACAATCCCAAACTGTGAAAATTCAGTCCTACAAGAGTCCTTTTTGCTAATACTCCAAACATCTGTACCGTGTTCAAATTAGTTTCTCCGAAATTTAATTATTATTTTGTCGATGCTCTTGTGTATGCAATTATTGGAACTTCGATTGCATTCCTGATTACCTCAAACAAATACGCTTACCAGAAAGAAGAGGTGAAATTTGTAGGTTTATAAGCTAAGAAGTTCAAGCATTTCTAGTGATTATATTACTTCTTAATGTGTTTCTAGCAATGAAAAAATATAGTTTTTCGCGATCGAAATTCAATCTTCCCATTTCACAGCGGATTTTGATAATGTAACGTCAGATTTTGATTCCCAGAAAACTTCATCGCAAAAAAAATTGAAATAACCTTGGAAGCACTTCTATAAACGCACGCTATCCTCACTTTTTATACAAAAGCTAGGTCTTTGAGAAAATGCATTTGTAAATCTTCTGAAGAAAGCATGTTTTTGATCCATAATCGATATAATGTTGATACTCTAAACGTTTCACTTATTAAATTTATTCGGAAAACAGCCACTGTTACTAACATCAGCAAGCAAAAACATTCTCTAAAAATCAGCAGCAGTCACCATTTCCAGTATTGCTCCTGTGATACGATTTGTGCATCTGGACATTTTATTGTACATCCCAGTGCAATAACAGTCTTCATAATCTGAAGCTACCCGATTTGCAACTTGTTACTGTATTGGATGCTGCAGTGCACTGTTGAGTTTCTTCTCAGTCTTTAGCACACAGTATTAGTGACTCGAGGTAGAATGTTTAATTTGTACAAGTTTGCAACGCGGAGTTTTTCACATAAGCACGGAAACAATGAGTTATACTTGCTTACAGAAACAGTATCAATACATGAAAATTGAGAAAACTTTTCTTGGTTAGCTGACGTGAGGTCGGTAAATTAGTCGTAGAAATTTGGCTGACGTTTCGGCGACCCGCCTTCTTCAGAGCCTGGGCGTATGTAGTATTGTCTATTTGAATGATTCGAATGGTCATATTTATATGCTGCCTAGGTCAGGTTTAGGGAGCATATAAATAAGACCATCCGAATCATTCAAATAGACAATACTACATACGCCCAGGCTCTGAAGAAGGCGGGTCGCCGAAACGTCAGCCGAATTTCTACGACTAATTTCCCAACCTCGCGTCAGCTAATCGAGATAAGTTTTCTCGATTTTCATATAACATCTAATTATGCCGAGGTTTATAAGTCGAACTTTTGAAGTATAAATACAATACAGGAAATGTGACGATATGTAGTTGAGTTGATGGGCACGAACGAAGATGGGTGAATAAACCGGACACTGTAACAGTGGGATTATGCAACTAGTTACGGTGTACAGTGGGATAAAGATTATATAGGAAGCGATGACGAAGGCTTAATCTGATAAAGCTACTTTTAGGGGTAAGTGCAAAGCGGTATAGGCACACAGCGGTGTGAAGGAAAGTTCACAGTACAAAAAGCTACACGTGTAGATTTCGATATGAAAGGAATAAAATGTCTTACATGTGAAGGGATGCTACGAATTAAGGAAAAGCTCGTGGAAATAGCTTGAAGTTAAAGTTCGTGTGAAAGCGATGTTATCGGATCAAGGAAAAGGTTATAAGAAAGCATGGAGTAGTTTGTGGAAAAGGTCATTTTAAACCGTGTGACACTTGAGTCAAGGGTTTCAAGTGGATTTATTTACTCTAGGAAGCTCACGACAATATAGAAAATAGAAACTATTTCTGGAATAGCTGCTATAGTGATACTGTATAACATAAAATGTTAAATTCATATCTCCACGTGTTTTCTGACCCGTTTAGAAGTACTTTTTTGGTGTAAACTATGAAACATTTGAGCAGACTTATCCCTACATTAACTACACCTCGTGGAAACTTTTTTTTAGCTTTCTCTGGGTGCAAGTGCGTTGTTCAACCATTGTGAACTTCGGTGGCATTTACTACATCTCCTACGTCATCTCAGTGAGATGATGGCCTCTTGGGAACTCGGCTAGAAGTTGGCTGAGGAGGAGCGTCGAACTCTAAGTAGTTGCCGTGTACACGTCCAACTTCAATTCTCCTAATTCGATATGTAATCGCAGCAGATCCGCCAATTGTTGGCTATGCACATATCTGCGACTTCTAGAACTCCCGTTTCGGAGTGATGACGGGTGTTGACACCATTCTGACTTCTTTTTCTCCATCCACCTATGCAACATTACACCACCCTGGTTCCGCATCTCGCTCTATTCACTCTTGCTCAGGATCCATAAATGAGCACGAGTTCTTTTGGCAAACCTTTGCCCTTTTCTTGCAGATCCTGTTCAAGTAAAAGGTCATTTATGATAGAGTTTGGCGTTGAGAACATTTGTATCTCAACTGTCTAGAAAAAGAAGTCTCCCTTTATTTAGCAGGTTGCTCATTTGGCTCATCATAACACAGTTGCAAAACGTTCGGCTGGTCTAAGATTCGCTCTCACGCTTGTGTAAATCATCATCTCGTGAGTGTACCCTTCTCACCAAAGATTTTGAACAGCTTCATCCCATATATGTTCGGCACATAAGGACTAAACCGCAGCATCTTGATTTTCTTCCTTAAATAAACCGCACTATTGGCTCTTTGGTGCATACGATTTTTCGTGACTTTTCAAGTGCAAATTCATCGCAGGGCAAAATAAGATGATTAACGTTGAAAACCAACATCCAAAACAAACTTCTATTCCTTGATAAGGACTTTTCACACACCTTCGCTGTCAGCTTCCTTGTGACTGCGAGTCAATGGTATTGTTAAAAAAATGCTATACAAATCAGGCATTGTCCACTGAAATAGTCACACTCTAAAAGATCATTGACCTTTGGAAATCAGAAGCAGCAGATTACATGGATAATACGCTTGAGAAGTTTCTAATCAATGGGGACTGTGAATACTCGGTACTTTTCCCCTAAGTGCACCCATTCAAAAAAAGAAAAGATATTTTTTTATTCATTTTGGAGGTTTAGTAATTATTCGGCAAATTGAATATTGAGAATCCGAAGGGTGCGTTTCATTTCTCAATGTTTTCTACATTTTACTGTAAGGTGAAGAAAATACTTCTGTATTGATGTTTTAGACCGCAACCATTTTTAAGCCGATAATTCACTGGACAGGGACACGTTCTTGCAAGACAGACAATACAAATGCACAATAAGGGTTGAAAGTTTGTTAATTTCTTAGAAGAATGTGGTATTACCGTTGGGAAATGAAGGATTTCAAGAGAAGAAACCACTCTTTATATCAAAAAATCTTTTTAGAAGGTTCATTCGCGGAGTTTCATTTATTTGTACCGATAAAATACCTCTGACATATAAACTTTACCTATAACTACCAACAAACCATCAATGACATCGAAGCGGCGGGGGTAACATTTTAGGCGTGAAATTTGATCTTCTTTTCACTCTTACATCGTCCTTCTATATCCTTTCAAAAAAATTACATCACCAAAATTCTCGAAATTTGAGCTATCCAATGTTACGTGGAACTTTTGTGAAGAGCCATATCGAAGACCCAGTAGAGCAAATGAAGAAAACTGAGTGTGAAACATAAATTTATTTTCACTGCTGCAACGTAATAAAAAGACTTTTGTGCAACTGAACAAAACATTATTAGAGATTTAAGCTTCTGAATGATAGCGAATGTTCAAAAGAAAACTATTATGCAGCGAGAAAGTCCCTCAAACAATCGTGTACCTCAGGTGGTGCACGTCGTTCCTTAGTGGTTGATGATGGGATCCACACAGCACGTGATGCAGGACCATACGAAAAGTAAATAATAAGTAGTAAGTTTCGACGCGGGGAAAAATAAGCACAAGAAATTCCATTTATGAAGCATTGAAGATAGCCACCACTGACTGGCAACAATTGATGCTCTTTTCCTCGAAAAAAGCCACCAAGCCAGCCGTGTATATCTACTTTAATATCAACAAAGATAAAATCTTGACTGTACAATGATGTTGAAATTAGATTTATTCGTCTAACATTTGAAGCGTTTCGTCTTCTTCAGAGCAAATGAATCGCGTTTCTCTGTGCCAGCGAATATAATAGCGACTACTATATAATGATCTGTCTGTTGAAAAACAAAATATCGTTATACCTTACCTTGCGACTGTTTCTGAGACCTCGCTCAAAACAGTGCATCACCTGATAAATTTTTGTCTTTCATGAGGCCTGCTATGGCAATGATATACTACAGGCGTGCTATGTTATATATCAGTAAGATATTCTAAGTTATTTTATGCAATTAATATACCTTAAACTATCAACTCTATTTTTAAATGGAATCGAAATATGGCCAGTTCCTTTGGGGTTTTTTAACAGGAAAGAACACAGTGGTGGCTCAAACTCACATCGTACTCAGCGGAACCTCTAGGAGGTCATTTGTCGCGAGAGTGTTGAAAAACGTATAAACATCGTCAGCTGCACAAATTTCAGTGAATTTTAGGCGCTTACAGACATGGCTACTACCCTGAAGATTACAAACGTAAAGGTAGTGATGTTCAAAATGCCCCGAATACCTAGATCTTTCTTGCTTGTCATTTTGAAGAGCGTTGATAAAAAATGCGGCAACTCCACAGAAAGAACAGCCAATTTACAAGATGCAGACTTCTTTCACATTCATTTTGCTAATCGTCTTTCACAGAGGATTATGGAAAACATCTTCACAGGAAAACGGATTCTCTCCTGACAGTTCGTCAACAATAAGCTTTTTACCTGATTGTATGAATTACAAATGTTATTACTGTATTATTGTTTCTTATTGTTATTTATATTTTACTTTCGGCTGCTTATATAAAACTTCGTTCAAAAACATTAAGAGTGTTCTGATAATCTGATAACATGTTTTGAGCATATTTAAGATTTGGTATGGTACTTAAATAGTATTAGAGTGGTGTTTCACCTTTCGCAGCTCATCGAAGTAAAGGTATGGTTCATTCCAATTGCTACAAGCGCTCGACTATGGTCAGAGCAATGTCGTGGGATTTTGTCACTCGACATATGATAATTCAACAAATTCGGCGTTAATCCCTTTACATTTAAAGTAGTGGGTATGTCTCACTGCAAGGGATCAGCTAATCCGAAAGGTGTCGTACTAGTAATGAGTTTGAAAAGGTGGAACAGCTGTCTAATCTTGTGCCTACCAGATCTTAAAAAAAGACTCGAAACATCTTATCAGATTACCAGCAATTCATAATGTTTCCATTCTAGTTATAACAGAGGAGTGAGAATAAACTCTCGGCATTGATCAATCCCTGTGGAATGCGCCATGCCATCGTCTTCAATTTTACTTTGTTTGAGTGACTGATTGCATATCTGGCCTTTACATCGTTTCGTAGTGTTCTACCGATGTACCGAGTAAGTGCTGCTTCCTCCCAGATATGACATCTTGAGCCAATCCGCCGACCGCGGGAGGGATCGAATGCCTGGAAAGTCTTGAGAAATGCGATCGAACCACCGACCATCGATTAATCGATCATGTGTGTCGCAGAGCGACTCTAACCACTGCGCTAACACCCTCCTTTAGTTGTATTATGATGTAAAGTTCTAGTTTTGTTGTTACTGTCTTATTGTCTCCATTGCTTCCGTCCTAAGGGCCTTTACCACCTAGTTTCGTTGTGACATTAGGGAAATAATTGTGCAGGCGTCTTCTCGAATTTTTGGCAAAGTGAGGCCAATTTTGTGATTTTTATTTGTAAATTTCCACTTAGTTTTTGAAAATGGCATCTAATCAAATGTTATCACATTTCCCAATTTAATGTAATCAAATACATCACTTTGACTAGTTAGCACCTAGATGATTTGCCAGTTTATTGCTGCTGTAATGCTTTGACTTCTACCGATCAAATGAAAATAGTTGTTTTAAACACATCACAATAGATTTTTAGTTTGCTCCGACAGTGGCTATTGCAGAGAAAAAGTTTGATCTAAATGGACCCGTTGCCAACATTCGAGCTGCTCGGTTGAATATGCTTTGCCACATCGTTCTCGACCAGTTCGCCATGATGTAGTTTGTGGTCTACACAGATTTTTTCATTTACAAAATTAAATTGTACAAAAAAAGAAAGCAGATCAACCGAGAGAGTTCCTGAAATTGACGTGACATTGGCAGGAACAGGCGTTTTTTTCACCATTTGAACATCAGACTCTTTGCACATTTTCGCCCCTCCCCCCGCCACTCCAGTGCAAATTCCCGTCACCGTGTCTCCGACGATAATGCACTTCTCTTCGTTCATCATCACTGTAAGAAACTTGAGTAAGTCCCTGGAATGGTACCATGTCCATTTCAACAGAAAATCAAAAAATCAAGAACAGTTTTAAGCACCGATTTTTTTCATTCTTCAGGAATTTAACACCATCATCACCTGGCACTTCAAAACTGTGTCATTAACAAGACCAAAAAAAAAACGTCGTTTTCAAAGTTTTTGTTCGTGATTCTCTAGAAAATGCGGTTTTTTGACAGTGGTCATGTACAAATCCGCTTTTTGACGCTTGTAGATTTTGGCCTCGAATTTTTCGTATAAATTTCAAGGATGCGAACTTACCAGTTTCTTCTAGACTAAGTACAACTTTCTGACACGCCATTGGCTCGTAACTGATTGTAACGGTAAGTTGATCCAAATGGTCGAGATAACAGCATCAGGAAGGAGTGCACTACGACCTTGGCTTTCGAGAATATCAAAGACCTAAAAAAGCCCTTCACAAGTGCGCTGATTTTATTTGGAAGTGTTTTCGATTGAACTGAATGAATTATGCAAGTGCTTTTTGCTCAAGAAAGCTATGATTTGTCAGAAAATTGGAGCTCACTTCCTGCTCCCTTCTAAAATTCACGGAAAATGAAATCCAAGCATAAGAGTTGTGAACTCACTGTTTGCATTACAAGACGTTGTACAAATGCCTGAGCTCCGCCCTTGCTAGTTGCAATACCAGGAACACGAGCAGAAACAGCAGAATCTGCACTGTAAACCATAGCTACTGGCAAAGTAAAACCACTAACGGTGAAGGTGCGAGTGCTCACTACAACAAAAGTCCGTAGTTAGCCAGTGACTGACCAGATATCAAATTCTGATCATTGTGTTGCTGTACTTTTCAATGTATTTTTTTGTTTGGAGTTCGAAACCTTTTTAGCAAAAGCCTTGATTAACACATTCTGGGACAGCGTGTATCTCTTCAGAGCACGATTGTAAAGAAGCCTTTTCTGGACTACAGAGGTTCTGCCTAGAGTTCTATTAATATTTCAAAGCTCAAATCTTGCCAGTTGCGGAACTTTGTTCGTTTTCTGAAAAACCCTTTTCAGAACAGTGTATCAGCGAAAATGAGATTACGTTTCACACTAAGAGCGTACTTTTTGCTTGGCCAGGATTTGTGGATGACTTTAGATCGGAGTTATAGTAGTCATTCAATAGCTATAATGTCGCTGATTTTGGAAAAAGAATTTTTCCTATTCTTCAGTGAAATCTTTACGGAGCACTAAAAGAGCGAAAAAATACATTTTATCCTTACAGTTTCATTAGTAAATAAGAGTGATAAGGTATGGAGCTGATGAGTGTATAGAGAATGTCATGAAGTATTAAAGTAACACTGAAACCTAAAGTTATTCGTTCTTCAAACACACAAAAGACTTTCGAAAACGGAGATCGTGCGCCGCTTTACAAGCGTGCTACCTGAATCATCAACTGCAGTGAACTACGGATTAGCGTTAGCTACTTAGACAGATGAAGTACTCGATATATTTGTTCGAATTGCGAGTTATTAGGAAATTTGTCTTCGATTGGAAATTTTCATAGTTCCATAGGACTCTTTATCTATTACTTTGACCTGCAGGCATTACTCCACATCCAGTCACTGCCGAGATTACAGCCAGCAACGAAATCATAAAAGAATCGCCTGGAGGTCTTGCCATGTGGGTAAGAATATTCGTCTATGTTTCCTAAAAATTTGGACAAACATTGTAGACTCAAAAATAGATCTTTCATGTTCCGATTAGTTACAAAGCTATTTCATGCTCAGCACTCAGACGTGGGTTACATCACCTTGGCAGCTTTTCGGCTTTTCCAAAATATTCAAAGGCTTCTAACTTGCCAAATAAAGAGTAAAATCATTTGAAGCACGTTTTTGAGACAGATTATACTATTGGAAGACAGGAAAATCACTATCTGAGTTAAACCAATGTAAATATTGAAAGACAATAAGTTGCTTGGAAACGACCACATAATCAAGAATTCTAGTGAACGCGGCAATTCGACAAGTGACGCAACTGAAACTCCGTTCACAAGCCTTCTCATTGCTGATGCTGCAACATTAAATTCCAGCTCTCCTCGGAGTAAAAAATTTATAATCACAAGATGACAATGCTACAATTGCGCTTTATGAGAAATTCTGTGAAATAAGATATCGATAGACCAAAACAAAGCATTACCCACGCTGCAGAACTTCTTTGGCATTAAATTCGTGTGAAGTAAAATCGTGTTTGCTACACTTTGATGCTCTTATTAGACTGATCTATTCAATATGCCTAAGAAATCTTTTTTCCTAAAAAAGGGGGTACTGATGGATGAAACCAAACTTCTACAAGATTTTACTGAAAGATTGAGAAAAGGACATAGATGAGTTGGTACCAAGAATACTAACATGAGGAAGGAAAATGGAGACTGCGAGAGAAATACTTCTAAGAAACAATAACTGCACAAAGTCATCAGGTCTTGTTATGAGACCAAGGATGCTAGATTTCGTTGAAGTTGCTAATGCATCAAATTGAAAGTAAAGTGCACTTGTAAAGAATGCGACTGACGTGACACTGAGCTGGGTCTCCCTATTTCCTCCTTTACTGAAAACACACTACAATTGCGCGTGAAACAAACGAATGAAAACTATGCCGCAGCTCGCACAACCACTGCAGACGAATCGCGCAATTATCTAAGTTTTCGAATAAGCGATCCAAGTGGTGCTCAACAGTGTTATTTGAACGACAACAGTATAACGATCAGCAAGCAGGAGAACTTACTAGCCACTTCACAGAATTACTGTTTAGAGAACGCCGGCTAGGGCATGTTAGTGTGAAAAATCTTCCACTCAGCAAGCAACCAGCTCTAATGTAAACTTTCATGTCTACAGATGAGTGATATTACACTTCAGTCGAGGAAACATCTGAATTTTAGTGCGTTAGCGGAAATTTTCTCACCCTGGCGTAATAATTCTGTTTTGTTTGTTTTGTGAATGACAACTTGAAAGCACCATTAACGATGTAAAATTGTCGGCGTTGTTATGAGTTTATTATGAACGGCGAATGGAACTGAGTAAGCAATTTTGTGCTAAATCAATTTCACATGTGGGAGATGTGCTGCAGCAGTTCCGCCTTGTAGAAGTTTTCTTGTTGTAGCGGTCCTGCGCTGTAGCTCATTGGCTAAGAAAAAAACATTTCTATATTTGACTGTTTTTGAAGACCTTGCGCTCAAAATTAATGCACCCTGACAACATATTTTAAGTCTTTCATGAAGTCTTTTATGGCACTTCTGAAGTGCTGAACACGCGTTTCGGTCTTTCAGCCTCATCATTGGCGCGGGTGCCTTTCGCTTGAGCCAATACCTTCCAAGGGAGTTTATCTCCTACATATGAAGAAATTGACGACGAACAACTTATACTGCACGTGTGTCAAGTGAAAAATCACTCGACAATCAGTAATTAACAGTCAGCTGCCTGTGGCTGGTAACTGCGATAGCACCCTTTATACTCAACAACGAAAATTCAGGCAACCATGCTGCCTACCGAACAATAGACTGTTCTAAATCCTACAACAAAACGTTTTAGATAAACTGCACGCCTTGTTGGACACAGGAGCCGAGTTGTCGTTCATCGATGAAAAAGTTGCACAGGAACTTCATCTACCAATAATAGACGAAGTTACACTGCGCCTCAGCACATTCGGATGTGATAAAGTACAGGAACAGTTGGCAAGAAAAGTGTCACTTGAGCTGTGGGATGTGAAGGTACTCAGCTCTCGATATCTTTGATAGCACGCCAATACTATATCAAAACCACTATCAAACACCAAAATCATGGCTCAGGTGACATTGAGGTTTATCCAAAGGAACGATGTCATAATCGATTTCAACGGAAGGAAACCCTTCGTAAAACCGTCCATGACTTATTGGATGTGACTAACTTTGGACCTTAATAAGGATGGTTGAATGTCACATCCAACTCCCGTCAGGTCCTATATCTACTTTCAACACAAACTGGGATATCTGTGCACGGGAAGATCAATGAATCGAAACAGTTACAACAAAAAGAGCATATAAATGTGTCCCTTACAGCAAAAAGGAGCAGAAGAAAACGCACTGCACGAAAAGAAGGACGATAATCCTATGGAACAAACATGTTTCGAACAGCTGCGATGCGTGCACCAGGAAAAGAACTTTAGATAGAGTCCCTGAGCCTGGCGCGAAAAATAGCCATTTCTAATGGCTACAACAACGGTAGGGGCTCCTAAGTTAAGATTAGAGGAAATTCGGCAACCCAAAACGGAAGGCCTGGCGAGGATAAAGTTCAATTCATCCTACCCTTTATCTCTAACAAAGTAAGTGCAGCTATTCAGCGTTGCTTAAAAAGAGCAGGCTGGCTTGAATAATTCGGTAGCAGTAGTCGGGATACCACCAAGTACACTAAAGCGCCAAGTAGTCCGCAACCGACTGTATGACCGCCTCTGCGAAACGAAAGACTGCAAATTTTGTCCAAACGGCAGCGATGGCGATTCCATAAGATCTTCGACTCGACGATTATCCCTGCCTCACGTATGCGGCAGAACCTGGTCGCTACGTAAGCAGGATGAAAGATCATGGCGTTATCGAACGCGCAGTTAAAAGGTCGATGATAGGGAGTATCCTGTAACTCGCAAATGAGATAAAGAATCCGAACTTCCGACACACGTCAGCGATCGAAGATCAAAGTCGTCGTTCTACACGCTAAGATATCGAATTAAGGTGAGCCGAACACATGATGAGCTTTAAGGGCAACCGATGGGCGAGCGCCGTTACCGATTGGATTCCTCGGGACATCGAGCGCTCTATAGAAGACCACTGACCCGTTGGTCCGATTTCTTGACGAAAGCTATAGAACAAAGATATGAATGCTTGGCGAATCCGTAGAGCAAGGAGGATCCACGGGCTACTCTTGCACGTGATAGGGCAAAATGGAAGTGTTGTTGACCACCCGCTCGAGTCACGCGTACGACAGCTGACAGGTGATACAGGTGATTATTTTTCTGACAGTTGTATATTTTAGGTTTGTGTTATAATAAAGTGGGTATTGAATGACCTAGTAGTCGAGTGTCACAAGAATAATGATTGCTGTAGTGGCAGAATAGAATGAGAGTTATTGCTCCTGATGTACGATAGGGTCCCCTGCGAGTTAACTTTCGCTGCTATTTGCAGCAGAGAGTATCGGCTCTAATTGTACATTGAAGTGGCAATTTAGCAGTAGAAAATGGAACTTACTGGTGTCTTGAAATATGACTTGCTACCCTTGTTCGATTATAGGTCGGTTAAATGCACTATATAGCGGAATATCATTTCCTCAATCGAGATGTTTCTTCCAAGGATTGTAACAGCATGTGTATGTAAAGAACACTCTTATTGTTAACTTTTTAGCTACTACATTTCTATGAGTTCCTGGGGAATTTTGAATGGATTTTCTTATACGTAGTTTGATTGTTGACGTTTTCTCTCCTTTTTCTATAAGCTAACACAGTATAGCCTGTATATCATTCAGCGACATCATTGTTCGTGTAAGTAGAGCATGGCGAAATTTTGTCTAATTTCTCTAGCAGTTGTAGATTAAGTTTTTCTGGATTGCTGTGTAAGAAAAAATAAATTAATGGCTTTGTGTCAGTTTTCTCTAATGATTTGAAATATCTTTATTGCCTGGAGAGGTTCTCCTATCATAAGAGCTAGCGAGGTAATTGAATTTCTGTAGGTCACTGATCTTTGGAGAGTGTACGTTAGTGTTACAAAGCTTGAAAAAGTTATCCCAATCTCATATATCTTCTTTGAAAGTCGGAAGGGATATCATGGGCAGTTTCCATTTGTTTTGACGTTTGTAGTGTCTTCCTGTGTAGTCTTTTAGATTTGTTGACATGGTGGTATTTGAGGCGATCGATGTGTGTGTTTGAAGACCTTAATTCGAGATTTGAGAATATTGAGTACTGAAAACCGTCGGTTACAGGTCGTTCATGGTCGTTCTAGTACTTCTTCAAATGACTTTTGATGTTGGGTAGATTTGGGGCTTGCTGTAGTCTACTGGCCAAATCTTGCATTTCTTGTTCTACTTTCGTTCTTGTGTGCTCAAAAGCGCTTAGTGCTTCGAGGTGTTATAGATTTTCTTCTACTAAGGCTAGATTTATTTGCCATGTTGTTATTTTTATACTCAGTTGTTGTTATTTTACTTTCTTTGAGTTCAATGAAGTTGTTTCGAGTTGAGTGATGTGTCTTAAGAGCGTGCATATTTGATTGATTGGAAGCAGTGATTGAGGCATGATGAAAAACTTTGCAAGAGAAGTGAGCGTAACCTATTCACCCAGGTGAGGTTTTATTATAGTGCTATGATTTATTCAAATTGTTTTCCTTTGAATAAAAGAATACACCCATTCTCGCTCAAGGAGAGTTATGAAAACCTGCGTGGCAGATTTAGAGTGGTGTTCAAGTTAATAAGGTACTACAATCTGCATATCACGGAGACGGCAACGATATTCCGACAAAATTCTTCAATTTCTTACTTATACAGAGGTTGTCCCATTATCAATTGGCGATATCACACAACATTCAGGTTGATATTTCGACATATTCGGGATAAAATGTATCATTTTCATACAATGCCGGCATCTGCCGCAATGTACACTATTTTATATTGGCCAACTGCTCCCTCAAAGCAAAGATTTGGCAAATATCTGATAATCCAAGTTCCAACAGCACTTTATCATAATTAAGTTTTCCAGTGAAAAGAAATCCTCCGGCGAGGAATTACGTTTGCTACGACGTGAAAACCATGCCATTTCGAAAAGCTATTAGATCCACAAATCGAAATTGTGGTTTGTGCATCAATACAATGCATCGTTTGATAATGGAAGATATTGATTTGTCGGATCGACTGTTTCTTAAAACCTTGCAAAAAACATTCAAGATAATTTCAAAAAAGAATGCTTTAAAGCCTAAACGAGGTTGTTACTACGCCAGGGTCACACACCGGTGTTTCGGAGGTTTTGGCCTCCTCGTCAGTGACCCCCGCCTCCACATTAAGCCCTGCACTGAAGCAAGGAGGGAGGCGTATGTGGTGATGGCACAGTGTACAAGGACACTGGTCCATCACCACCTCTCAGTCGACGTTTTTGACTGTTAGATTAAAACTGATTCGTCGGATCGACTGTTTAAAGAAACCTCTCAAAAAACATTCAAAATAATTTCGGGGGGGGGGGGGTCACTGACGAGGAAGCTGAAACCTCCGAAACACAGGTGTATGACCCTGGCGTAACAACCTCGTTTAGGCTTGAAGCATTCTTTTTTTTGATGGAAAATATTCTCGAATAACATGGTTATATCATGCGTCATTCTATTGCACATGTCTTAGCTTATGTTTTTTCTGCTAATTGCCAATCACTGTCTGTTTATTTCATATTTATTTTGGGACTACGAAAAGGATATTGGTTAGTACACAAAGTAATTACAACAGTAACGTCGTGAACTCAAATGGACGTAAATTAGTATAGAGACAACTCGCAACATCAACAACGCATTTGCTTCACGAACTGCTGACGAACGTACAGTACAGTGGTGGTTGAGGAAGTTTCGTAAAACAGACTCATTTTCTACCTTTTCAACATTAAATCTACATCCTTGTGATAACAAAGCAGTTTCAACCTTTGGTGTCCATATCTTTCAACGACGTTGTGAAAATATATTTTGAAGAGACATTTTTCTATAACGTACATCTAAGAGGAACTTATATGGAGTCATCAATATGTAGTGTTGGAGTTTCCTTTTGGTAGACTTCGCACTCAAATGCAATTCTCTATAGTGTGACGTGATATTTTCTTTTTGCATGTGCAATGTAACACCTTCGGCGACGACTCATTTATATGTGGAGGATATATCCCCTTACAGGGAACTGACTGAACCGAAAAGACACCGGCTACTGATGATGCTGAAAAGGCCGAAACACGTGTCCTAGCACTTTATATGTACCATAAAAGGTCTCATGAAAGCTCAAAATTGTACCTTTCCTTCGAGTGCTTTTTAAGACCACGCTCAAATTTTCAATAGATCCTTTCATTATTATTTGAGCCAACATGTCATAGTGGTCTGGTAAAGGCTTCTTGTACAGCCGAGACACGTGTTTGCGTCCTTACAGACTCATCAGGCCGGGCAGAACCCGTCGTCTGTCGATCTTTTTATAGTCAGTTTCTTTCGGGAGCATTACACTCCTTATAAGAGTTGTCGACAATATCTATTGAAATTGAAATATTAAGATCTATTGAAATTTGAGCGTGGTCTTAATAAAGCACTCGAAGGAAAGGTAAAATATGATAAAATACCAGCCAGCTAGCAATCGAGTGCGAAAACACTCTGTGTTAGGTGACAATTTCGCTTGCCATAGAGTGTAAAACGTACGTCGTCGACAACGCTCTATAAGGAGTGTAACGCTCCCGAGAGAACTGACTATAAAAAGATCGACAGACGACGGGTTCTGCCCAGCTGATGAGTCTGTAAGGACGAAACACGTGTCTCGGGCTGTACAAGAGCCCTTACCAGACCACATGACATGTTGCCTCAAATAATAATGAAAGGCTCAAAATTGTTTTGAAAATACATTGATTATTTTTTGATGAGAAGAAGACAAATGAAAAATCGACTTCATTCGCTGGAGCAGAAACTTTTCATAGCAGTGTCAGCAACCATCCGAAAGCTGAGACTCAAGGCCAAAGCCCCTCATGGTGCCGGCTTTTCAAAACACACTTTTATAGCGCTGTGAAATCACACAAACTATGTCCTCACACTCGCACATTTCTCGCTGGACATAGCTCTTTCTATAGGCTATTAGTAATCTTTCAATAGCGTAATCGAATTTGATTCCACTGTGGCTTATGTCCTGAAAAGACTGCTTCTTTGCAACGCAGCAGGGTAAATAAGATTGATTCACATGTGTCGAGCCAGGTGGTCGTTGGACAATTCTGGAGCTTGCGTGATTGGCTGAGGCAGCCACGTTCGATGTCGCCATAATAATCGTGTTTTTCGGGCATATGAACGCGTAAAGAAGTATCACGTCAGTAGCTCACGCGACCGCCTCACCGACCCGCACGTAAATTGGCCAGATTGTCCCTTGATCGCACATGGGAATCCAACTTGTTTTGCTTGTTGCGTTTCAGAGAACGTCTTTTCAGGACATAACCACATCGTTGGAATCAAATTCGATTACGCTCCGAATGATTACTAGTAGTTCCAAAGAAGGAGCTCTGTGTGGCGATAAGTATGAGTGTCTGGGCCCAAGAAGTCTCCTCCTGAAGAAACTTCAAGAAAAATCTCTTTTGAAAACCCGCGACGTCAGAGGCTGTAGCCTCAAGTCTCAGCTTTGGAATAATTACTAACACTCCTACGAAAAGTTCCTCTCCAGCAAACGAGATCGGTTTTTCATTTATCCCCTCCTGATCAGAAAGCATTTACACTTTTAACGTTGAAGGGACGTTTGTTGACACAATTCATTTTGCCGAAGAGTGTTCCCATATTTTCAAACAAAACACACATCATCGTGAGCAGGAAAGATTGTTTGACATAATTTATTGAAGGCGGAGCAGTAGAATCTCCACATTTCATACTTTTGACGAATGACTGGGAAATTGTTTGTATAATCTAGACTAGATTCCATTGAGTTTTAACGTTTTGCACATCACTAAGATGTGGTCATGCTAGTTTTCTTTCAGTCACCACCATTAATGTCAACCATCAGTAAGAAACTAGCTGTTCATTGCATATAAGTTCATGTCGTTTCAAATGGCTGCAAATGCAATGCTAATCTGTCACTATCGTTTTATTCCTTTTCTGTTTCTCAGAGGCAACCCTTGCTGTGGAGGAGATCATTCAGGAATATGCACATGAGACAGCGAGAATTGTGGAGCTCCTCATGGAGCGCTTTTATTATGTGCGTCAGTTACAAGTACTGTCATTTCCAGTACACATGCGCCATTATTTTCGTCTTCTTTGTTATACATTCAAGTTCTTGAGCTTTAGAAGGTCCTTTAGTCGGAACGCAAATTTCTTAAACATGATAAATCACCATCTAAGAAATGATAGTAAATTGAACGAGTCCAACAGGACTTTGGTCTAAACAAAAGGATTTAGCCGTATGAAATGACTTTCAACGTCTATATTGCATTGATTTCCACCATTCTTCTCACTTTTTCTAGCACTCTTTTAGGTACATGTCCGCAACGCAAGTCAATTTGCAAGTGACACTTATTGGTGTCCTCGGAATTCGGAGCCTTAGTTGATTCATGAAACGATTGTAATGAGATGACTTTTGAACGTAATTCATCGAGATAAAAATCAGAAAACAAGACGTTCTATTCTAGCTATGATCGTGGAGCATACTTGTTCGCGTTCTGTGGGAAGAGCACTAAAGTAACTAACCC
This sequence comes from Parelaphostrongylus tenuis, assembly GCA_019055375.1. NCBI lineage: Eukaryota > Metazoa > Nematoda > Chromadorea > Rhabditida > Metastrongylidae > Parelaphostrongylus > Parelaphostrongylus tenuis. The sequence goes on along the minus strand of JAHQIW010004199.1, from coordinate 10,334 downwards.
ATTCGTGAACAATTCTGAAACCTTTATTTCGAGTCATTTGTTGAGACCGCGCTCAAATTTCAATAGATCCTTTCATTATTATTTGAGCCAACATGTCATGTGGTCTGATGAGGGCCCTTTTACAGCCCGATCCACTCGAAGGCGACGCGTTCTGCCCGACTGACGAGTATGTAAGGACGAAACACGTGATCGGGCTGTACAAGAGCTCTTACCAGACCACAGTTGGCTCAATAATAATGAAAGGATCTACTAAAATTCTGGAAACATTTTTGCTCAGAATTCCCTATACAGACCAAATTTCGTCAACTGTGCAGGTTAAAGTTGTTGCAAGAATTGGATCAATATGATTGATGTAAAAATCTTGAATGACTCAGTTTGTCTTAGCATTGCTTTTAAGAACAATTCTGTAGACTTTTGTCCATCTTTTTAATTAGAATTTCTTGATGTGCCATTTGTCAGTACTTTGCCCTGCGCTTCGTTGCTTTTCTATCCGTGAATCAAAAAATTTTTCATGAAAGCTTGTATTCCTATCAGTCAAAATTTTCTCGGAATCTTGTATACTTCCGCTTTGTGTAACAGTTTCTACAGTGTGTAGACCTGAAATGTATCGACTAGATCCTAGCTAGCATTAAATCATTGTTAGTAGTTGGTAGAGTTTTCAAGTCACTATCAGTTGCACTGACAAGAGTTGATTTCATCATATTTACAATATCAGCCTACAACTGCGATGAGTGGAATTGCTTTGGTCAACTAATTCGCCTCTCCTATTTCCATCTTGTTTTTCCTTATGTGAAGGAATTTCTTTTATTTTACCGCTTTCAACAGTGTTATGATGCTATAATTATATATTCGAGAACATCATGTGATCTACAAAACCTTGAACTTTGAGCGTAAAATGAACTAGCGTGTCACACTCTTTCTCTTATGTTTTTACATGGCCCCTTTTCATATATGGTGCTAACCTTTGATTTGATTTTCTATCTTTCGTCTATCTATCACCAGTAAAAGTCTTCTAGTCTCCATGTGATTCCTGCTGCTGTCTGATAATGTCAGTGTTCCTTGTAAACGTTTTTAATCAGCAATGTAGCGTAAATTCTCCATGGAATCTTGGCATGACCGTACTGAGATTTTCTCAGTTCATCGTCTCAGATAATCATTATTCCTCATATATCGGATAGAGCTTTCCAGATAGGTCCACAACCAATTTGCGCAACCACAACAAATGAAAATTTAGGTTGTCCAAATTGAGAGGGATGAAGGGATGCGTTGCCGAGCTATGATTGTGCGCGCTTGGTCACTTGTGGTCAGGTTAGGCCTGATAATCATTTTTTGAGCCATGCATGTCAGTGGTCTATCAAAGAGGGCTGACTTATAGAGCCCGATACACGTGTTTCGATCTTGCGATCTCGTCAGTCGGGCAGTTACCCTTTCTCGTCTTTTTCCAACTCTGTGCGGGTGCTCCAGTCCCCAAAATAAGAGTTAACAACGACGAACGTTTTACTCTATGTCCAGTGAAAAACTCACCGAACATAGAGTGTTGTACATTCGATTCCTCCTGGCCACTATATTCGATATATCTTATCTTTCGTTTCAAGTGTTTTCTTAAGACCACAGCTCAAACTTCACTATGCCTGATAATCATTCTTGATAAACTCTTAGTGTGGGGACTGGAGCACCACAGAGGATTGGCAAAAGACGAGAAACGATAACAGCCCGACTGACGGGATCGCAAGATCGAAACGCTTGTATCGGGCTCTATAAGTCAGCCCTCTTTGATAGACTACTGGCATGCGTGGCTCAAAAAATGATTATCAGGCATAATGAAGTTTGAGCTGTGGTCTTAAAAAAACACTCGAAACGAAAGATGCAAAGTTGGTTAATTTGACGTTATTTGAAGCATAATATTTGAATATGTTCAAGTAAAGGCAGACTTGTGTGTAGAAGTGCGAAAAGATATGCCGTACTACTTCTACCGAGGAGGTGGCGGGTGAAGTCATTTGCATAAAGGCGTGAACATATTCGCTTTCTTGCTCGTAATTTTGCTTAAGTGATGCTTTGATAATTTAGTTTTATAATCAACAGGAAAATTTATTTTATCTTTCTTACGACGTTGTCGTGAATGTATATTGGATATAGCGACGGATGCTGAGTAGTATTCAGAACACTGAACCTCAGGTGGAAATCGTAACCGCGTTTCACTCGTTGGATCTTTATAAGGCTTTATCATAATTGACGCGGCCCATCTGTACCCCACCACTGTCTGATGTTCTCGTCCGTTCATTTACAAAACAATAGTCGACTTGGTGACTGAATTCATTTTGCTCTGCTTCTATAATTCTACGTCGCTTCAATTTGGAGACAACGGTAAATGTATGCTTTGTAGTGGACGATTTTACAGGCCAGAACAGATTCAAGGTCATAATTTCAAGCTATCACCCATACCGTCAGCACTACTGGCAGTTACTTAGTGATTGCGGGAAGTTTAGTTAAATAGTTTTCAATATATAAATGTGGATTTTTTGGCCTCTTTCGAGGTTGTTACGTTAAATTTTGTTCGTGGCATACGAAGCATATGTACTGAATGTTTCCATCGAGTTTTTAAGGTAAAACATCCGATCGAATGTAATAAATTGCTTGTACGTCCCTAGGAATATGCTGTAGATACGCTGGCAGTCGTGATTTCTCTTGGCAAGAGCCTACCATTTTTATTGTCGCCTCATCTTTATCAAACAGCGAGTGGGTTTGACGATGGCGGTACCCCCAAAACGGCTCATAAGCTACGAACAAAATGTAATCGTAACAATGTCGAAAAAGGTTGAAAACATTTGCGAAGGCTGTTTATACCAAATTTTTTGTCACTGTTAAAAAAAAAACAATCATTCGTAAGGTAACGATTATATTTTATCCGTTCCGACTGGTCATCGGAGGTGTGTAATGACGATAGACTATTTTACAATCAGGATGCCACCAGTGTTTTTTGTATAAATGTTTTTTAACTGCTTCTACCAATTAACTCAACTATGGCGCTAGTGCCAACATTCAACACAAGTGCTATATTGAAAGTGCTATATTGAAAAATTCTCAAGCAAGTATATGTAGGCTGGATAGCTCTGCAGCGCGAATCACCCACCAAATAGGGATGCAGTGTTCGGTGTTAATCCATCACCGTGGGATGCGCCATGAAATCGACTTGGTGTGGTAATATTGGAGGTCTCCAAATGCAATTGTAGCCGACAAAATGAACTCACAGTGCCTTACCGATTTACCAAGCCACTGCTATCATGCTACACAAATATTCTAACAATTTACCGACCCCCGGTGAAAAGGCTTGCCAAGCGCGGATAATCAAATCGAACCAACGATCAGGAGAACATTGCAGTGCTGCTTTGATCACTGCGATACATTCACTCGTATAAAAAATTTTTTCAACTTCACGTAACCGCTCATTAAAATTTACATCGCGATTCCCAGCACTTCTTATGCTCATTTCTTCGTTTTAATCCTCGAAAAAGGTCATCAACCAATTCACGCCCTTATTCCATTGTTACTTGAAGATTTATTGTTCTCTATGAATGCCACGCAATGTTGAAGATTTATTGTTCTCTATGAATGTTGGGTTGTCGTAATCGTAATCATTTTCATCCTTTAGAAAGAAAACGTTTTCTGCTAGCCTGAGAACTTCGAAGTTTTATGTTAGATTAGGTCTCGAAAATTTCGAAGTTGTACCTCATTTCTGAAATAGTTTTTCATGGGGCTGTAGCAGCAAAAATAAATTACGTTTCATACTAGAGAAGTTCTTCCGATGAACAGAGCTTTTCTATTAGACTTTTGGTATCATTCAAAGCTTAGATCTTGGCTATTTTGATACTACAATATGTAATTGAAAAGACGTTTTTAGCGCGCTGTAGAATCAAAGGATTGCCTTACTACCCCTTCGTTGCTCACTGTAGCGCATCTCTCGAATTACGTTGCACCACAACCATTTCAAAGCCGCCTCGAAAGAACGCGGTTATCAATAATCATTCGAAAATTTCCTCTCACTCGAAAAATCCTGCTTTTCCCTATTAAAATTGTATGAGAATTTTGTTGCATCGTTTTACGAGTGTGTGCTTTTCATTTGTTCATTTCATACTGCCAAGTAAACCCACTGCTAAGCCTGAGCCTAAGAAGCTTAAGCCTCGAAGTACAAAAACGTAATCTTCTCTACGTTCTTTCAATGCTGTGTGGAAACCTTCTCTGAAATCACACTCAGCTTCCTTCAGGATCGTCTAAATTTATGCCATTTAATAGCAACTGAAAATCTGTTGAAAGACCGAAACAGTTGAAAGACAGTTGATGTGCGCTGGATTGGTGGCGTTCGTAGCGAATGTGCGAAATTAATTGCTTGCCGACTGTGGAAGTCAGTTTTTCGTGTTGCTATAGCGTAATAAAAGGAATTTTCCTAAAGCTGGTTGTAGTAGCAAAGTCGTCAAAATTGAAGCTTTCGAATGATTTCAAAAGTCTATAGGAAAAGCTCTGCCCATTGGAAATGTGTCGCATTGGAAACTTGATTTTATATCTGCTGCTGCAGCGCATTGAAAAGGTCTATTCAGAGATGAATTAGAACAGTAAGATTTTCAGGATTTCAACCATCGAATGGCTACGAACAATTTAAAAAAGCAGAAAAACTTTGGTCCTCAAAGGGCTGAAAATGATGACGGTAGCGGAAATGTAACCTATTATTTCAATCAATTTCTTAAAATCATCAATCAATTTCAATATTTAATTCTTTGAATTTCAAATCGGGCTGTTGCCAGAAGGGTGTGATAGGTTGGAGAATGTTCAATTACCATAGCAGATGCTTGCACGCCCCAAAGCAGCATTTGCGTAAAAAAATCTAAAGACTGCAGTCAGCTCAAAAGAGTCCGCACCGACTTTTTCGATCTCCAGCCCTTTTTTTTTGGAGAAGATATCCAGTCTTTACCCAGCAAATGATGACCTTGTGGTCTACCACTCTTGTGAATTTGTCCTGCGGAGGGCTGAAAAATAGTGCGAGAGCCTCAGGAAGTGGGTTAACCGCATCAATACTCTAATACTATTATATCAAGACCGATTTCAAGAAAATTACCAGTCACGCTATAAATGGTTGGTAAGGATTAAGGCAGCCTCAGGAAGTAGGTTAACCCCATCAAAACTCAGTATTATTATTACATCAAGACTGATTTCAAGAAAATCAACAGTCACGCTATATATGGTTGGTAACGATTAAGGCTTTGCAACTCGTTTAACTTGATGTCGAGCCCCATGCTTCCATACTTGACAGTATCCTGCATGCTAACATTTAAAGTTCCTCAAAATTGAACGCTACACCAACCACTGTGTGTTAGAGCTCCACTGCCGAAACTGATCACGGTTGAGCAACCCCCTAATGGAAGTTTTCTTCGTGGTTTCTTAGCCTACAATGTCCATTCGCAATTAACGGCATGACGTCGCACGTGCGCACGCAGTTCAACAAGAAATGCACCTCATCCAACATTTAAATTATCATTGAAAGAACTTTCATAAACGTACTCCTGAAAAGAATAACACTCAACTGTCTAAAAAAATTCTTGCTTCTGATAATAATTTCTGTCGCATGAAATCGCATTTGACGGATCGCGCTCGTGAGCTTTTGGTTTTTTCTAAAAAGATATTTGCCATTCATTTATCATTATTCATTCGATAGCTCGAAAAATGGACATTTTAGAACCACGGTTATCTTTTAGAAAAGATATCTTCTGCTTGCGCTACTAGCCAGCAAATAAAAATATTTTGCACTTGCGGCAATCAACTCGTCCTTTCGATTTATAGCAGATTTCCCGATACGTATATAGTGAAACTCTATGCTAACAAGCCTCATTGTTACGATAATTAGGTGAATTATTATAGGAGAGGCTTCTATGAACGCAATATTAGTGGAAAGAAGCTCAGTTCACTTAAAATTTCTTACTTTCCAATTACGAAAGCTACATTCTTGAGAAAACACCTTGTCAACTATTCCTGAAAAATGCATGTTTCTAAGGCATATTACATAATGCTGAAATTGTTAGGAATTTATCAATACACTCATCAGAAAACATATACTCATCAGCATACATAACCTGTAATAACAGCATCAAGCAAAAACAATTTACAAATGGCACAAGTCTTTAGTAATATATGAGTATTTCTCACTAGTTCTCGTTCTCTCCACCCTGTCTGAACGTTGTGGTAAAAATGTAGTTTTTGATTTTATTTGAGGTATACATGAGTATTCCTAGCTGAAATCAAGTGAATTCGAGCGATGTATTTTATTTCTAAAGAGGTTTGCTTTCTGTGCTGTAACAGTCGTAATAAACTTTTGCTTCACACTTGAGGATTTCTCGCCGGATAAAGTCTTTCAATAAACAATCAGTAACCATTCGATAGCGCAAATCTCAAAAATTTCAATGACGCAGTTAATTTTCGAAAAGGATTACATAGAGCGCTGTAACAGTCAGAAGAGTATTGGTCTTCGCTCTCTTAAGGGTGGGATTTTGCGACATTTGGCCTCAAGTCTTCGCGCTTTATGCGACATATCGATTAACTGCGCAACGTAATCTTCTTTCGACTGCTTCAGTGCAATAAGGAGTTCTTTCTAAAAACGAAGTTACTATGGGAGTCTTCGAGATTTATGCTACCGAAGATTTATTAAAAGTCTAACGGAAAAGCTTTGTTCAGCGAAGAAAGCTTTAGTGTGAAAGACAATACTATTTTTACTACTAGAGCGCATAAAGGAAGCCGTTCTAAAAATGAAGTATAGACTGCAAAACTATCGAGAAATTAGCTATCAAGCGGTTTTTCGAACCACTAAAAAATCAGAAAAGGCGTTTTTTTTCAAGAGGTCAAAACAGGGTGCGTACATCGAAATGGATTAGAAATTGCAAAATCTAATATTCTTTCAGCTGTGACAGCACTCTAATAAATCCTTTTCAAAAACTAAGCACCGCGCTACAATTTCTAACGGTTTCCCTATTTAATAATCATTAATCGCTCATGAAGAAATTTTATCCGGCGAGAAAAGCTTGAATGTGAAACAAAATCTTATTTTGACTGTTACAGCGCAAACAACAATCCATTTAAGAAATAGATTACGCCGTTCAAATTCAATTCTTAGTTATTGAATGATTGCCAAAAAGTTATACAAGAGTAAAAAATGTAAAAAAAAAATGCGTTCTAACCAAAGGACTCCAACGGGGTAAAGATAGCAGAAATCAATTGTATCCCTCCATGGCTTCTTCGCATAACATAGCTATGATTAAAGAAATAGAACAAAATTGAGCATTGACTTGAGAAATGGAAATCTGAAGTGCACTAATAGTGAGAAAAAATTTGAGAATTATCGACGAAGTAGGACCGCAAGCAATAACACTATTCTTGACAAACTATTCACTGCCTTCCAATTCTCAATCGGTATGATGAATTTCATGTACTTAATACAGTAAAGACGTGAAAACTGAAAGAGATAGTAGGAAAGAAATATAACAGAAAGAAGACATCGTTAGCTGCACGAATTTCAATTAATTTTAGGCGCTACTGGACATCGCTACTACTCTGAAGACTACAGACGTAGAAGTAATGGCTTTCAAAATGCACTGAATATCTAGATTTTTCTTGTTTATCAATTTAGAGGCTAGTTGTGAGAAATGCGGCGCTCCACAGAAACATCGCCAACTTACAAGAGACAAACTTTTGCTCACAAGTAATTTGCTAGTCGATTTTCACAGCGGATATAGAAAACAGGAGAACGGGTCTATTTCTGATAATTTATCAACCACCAAATAATTATATCATAAATTATATTATATTATATTATATTATTATAAATATATTATATATTATAATATATTATTATAAATATATTATATATTATATATATATATATATATATCATATATTATATATTACATTATTATTATATATTATATATTATATATATTGTATATTATATTATATTATTATAAATATTATATTATATTATTATAAATATTTTTATTTATTATATAATTATTATTATATTATTAGCTCTTTATCTAATTGAATGAATTACTATTGTTTTTATTTATTGCATATGATTATTGTTTCTTGTTATACTGTTGATTTCACGTTTATGTGTGTTTAATATATCATTGCTCCTCACTGACATTCATATTCTTTCGATTTAGTTATATGAACGGATGAAGTATAAAAGCTGTCCGCGATGATCAACCTTTGAGGAATGCGCCATGCAATCGCCTTGAATCTTTAACTTTATTTGAGTGTTTGAATGGATATCTGGCCATTAGAGTTAATCGTGGTGGTCTACCGACAATCACGTCAGTGCCGCTATCCCTACCGAGGACAAAATCTGATACCAATTCACCGGCCCCGAAGGAATGGAAGGTTTGGAGAGTTTCCGGTGTGGGATCGAACCATCGACACCAACTACTGATCGATATGCGTGTTGCAGAGCACTTTTGACTGCTGCGACATGCACTCTTTAGTTATATCGTCATGTAGTATTGTATTGCTCGTTGTTACTGATCTATTAATTCTGTTTGTTTTCGTCTTTATGGTCTTTCTCTAACTTGTTCTGTCAAGACTATTGGAGGAACGATACTGAGAGCGTCTTCTCGAAAAGCCAGCAAACGAAGTTATTTTTGTGATTTCTTATTCGTGAATTTCTGGTTTTAATTTTGTTTTCTTTTTTTAATTGATCCATCTACACAGTGTTTTTCACTCTGAGTAGTCATCAACCATATGATTTGCCAGTTTATTGTTGGTGTGATGCTGTGATAAAATGCGGTCGAATGAAAATGTTAGTCTGGAACGTATCACAGTTCGATTTCAGTTTCCGCCGACACGGGCTGCTGCGAGAAGAAGTGCGATTCAAATGGACCCGATGCCAATATTCGAGCCGCTCGGTTCAATATGCTTTGCCACATCGTTCTCGACCAGTTCGCCATGATATGATGTTCGTGATCTACAAAGATTTGTTGAGTTACAAAACGAACTTGTACAAAAAATAAAGGTGTTCAAACCGAGAGAGTTCCTGGTACTGACGTGACATTGGCGGGAACAGGCCTTTTTTCACCATGGCTACATCACCCCTCGCTGCACTTTTCCCCGTTCCTATTTGCCATATCCAATCAAATGCAAATTCCCGTCACCATGTTACCGACAATAGTACACTTCTCTTCTTTCTGCATTACTGCAAGGAACTATAAGTCCCAGAAAGAAACCATGCTTTAGTACGACAAAAGAACCGAAAAAAGCCAATTGAATCTTGAGCACTGATTTTTTTGTATTCTTCACTACCATTTGATTCATCACCTAACTCCTCAAATTGCACCAAGTACAAAAACTTGTAAAAAAAATACCGTCGAATTAATAGACTTTATCTCAAGTGCCACATTGATGGTGCTTATTTTCCAGGCCATTTCCATTGATCTTTTACAATATATTTTTTTTCACAATGTTAAGCGCAGTTCCTCTTTTTGATATTTGCAATCTCTGTCAGAATCTTGCGTATAAATGTTCAAGAATGGAAACTTACCGGTTTCTTCTAGACTCAGTACAACTTTCTGACATGGTATCAATTCGTAACTGATTGTAAAGTTGAGTTGATCCGAAAAGTTCGAGATAACAGCTGCAGGAAGCAGTACGCTACTACCTTGACTTTCGACAACGTCAACAACCTCAAGAAGTCTTTCACAAGTACGCAGAAGATATTTGGAAATGTTGTCAATCAAATCAAATGGATCTGTGCATGTACTTTTGGTGCGGGAGACTGACAGTTTTTCAGATTATAAAGCTCAAATCTGCACCTTTTACATATCACGGAGAAACTGATTCGAAAAAAAAGAGTTTTGAGCTCACTGTTTGCATTACAAGACGTTGTACAAATGTCTGACCTCTCCTTGCTAGTTGCAATACCAGGAACACGAGCACAAACAGCAGAGTCTGCACTGTAAACCATGGCAACAGGCAAAGTGAAGTCACTGATGGTGAAGGTCCGTGTGCTCGCTGCAACAAAAATCCATAGTTTTCCAGCGATTTTTTCAAACTTGAAAGTCTGATTATGTGTGTTGAATAACTCCTCACTTGCAACATTTTTCATCAAAATCCAAAACCGTTTTATCAAAAGATCTGAATATCCGTTCGGGACGGCGTATACCACTTCACGTGCATGATTATTGAAAGACCTTTTCCGCACTGCAGGGAATCTATCTGAATGCTTAAGTCACGATAATTTCAACGCTGTGCTTGGTTTCCGAGAAGCCTTTCTCAGAGAGCTGTAACAGGAAAAACAAGATTGT